>VTPC01083753.1:0-17490 GCA_011009095.1 Ignelater luminosus | reverse complement strand
TGAAACGATCTCGGAATGTATTTTTTGTAAAACGTTGCCCTAAAGAACGTATATTTTTCCAATTGGTTTAATAAGTAACTCTTGAAATAGCTTTTAGTATTTGTTGCTGTCATGCTGGTGTTTTTCCAATATTTGTTTTCGTGTAATATACTGTTCAGATACAATTAATAATGAAAAATAACAAATTTAACAAACTCACCATGTTCTTGATAGACGTCTAAGATGTTTTAAGATAAAGGTGCAAATGTGCTGCCTAAGCAAAGATGTATGTATCTATAATCTATCCTAAATTAATCCGCATAGCAAATAATACAATATTCTAGAATTTTATTAATGCAATAATTTCTCATCTCATCTTGTTATAGTAGCGTACCAACAGTATTATTTACTTTAGCATAGGTGTACCCCTCACTTAAAGCAATTAGCTGCTTTGTCTTAATGTAATCCTCATGAACTGGATGTCAATTTCATGAAAGTGGCAGTTATGTTATCGCCTGATTTCTCCAACAAATCTTAAGCTTAACCTAACTAAATTCGTGAATATAATTTAAGTTTTAACAAATATGAATAATGTACTTAGAGTCTTTTACTCTCAATGGTTTTATTGATTAATATTCGAAAAGTGAAAGTATTTCGAAAAAACCGTAAGATTCAGATTAGGTAGTGCAGCCTGCCCCGACAGGCCCGAGAGGTCCAACGGGATTTAACGGCTCAACAAGTCCGAACGGCCCGACAACAACGAACGGCTCCATTGACTCGAGGTAGACCCAGAAAGCCCAATAGATATTTAAACTGAGAACTGACCTAACCTAAACTCGAGCGTTAGGCCGGTCCGTACAGAGACCTGATCATGACACCACCTCCCGCTTACGGTGTAGTACGAAAATCTTCTTCTTTGGTTCAGTATGAAAATAATACTTCTCCGAGTCAGTACGGAAGTTACGCCTGTGTGTGACAGTACGACAATCACTACAAAAATAACAGCCCGAAAATCCCGACCGACGCAATAAGCTCGATGGGTTAGACACGCCCGAACGACCAGAACTGCTCGACAGCACAAACGATTCGACAATTCTAACAGCCCGAACAGACCAATTGAATTGACATATGCCCGAAAAACCCGATGATCTTTGAACTGAGGCTCGGCCCGATCCGAATCCGAGCCACTTAAAAATTCGACTAAAAAGCCAGGCCCTTGCAGGCGTCTAGGACTCGGTTCCAAACGCGGTCACTTAGACCAAACGCGCAAAAACCCAATGTCATCCGATCCAACCAGATTCGATTCCAAAGATGCCCAGGTGAAGCTGTATGGTTTACGCTTCCAACTTTTGCTATCAGTCAAATACCTCAACATAACTTTTTTCCCCACTCTAAGATAGAACGACCAACTGAAGCACTGCCTGGACAGCGTTGAGCGGTGCAGCGGCTTGCTGTCTAGACTCAGCAGCGACATTTCAGTCTGCTTTACACAGCTGTTAGAACACACCTGAGACAAGTCCTTCATCAGACCCGTGATCGATTACCGATTTGTAAAATTTTCGTCACCATTTATGGGATTGTCAGCCTCCAAATGGAAGGAAAGAGCTATATGCACGAGATTCCTCCGCTTGGAACCTTCCACCCTTTCTAGAAATTCCTCTTGTAGATGCGTGTCTCAATTTGATAGGGATCGATACGTAGGCAGGACGGTAGAAAACATAAAGAGCACGTTCTCGATATCTTCTTGGCCGTCTGAAATTGCTTAAGCGCTGCCGCAACACTACACAGACGTGCTGCTACTGGATTACACCAAACTTGAAGGTTGCGCCCCGCTAAAGACCAATAAGCCCACTGTACGGTCAAAGAAGAGTTGGACTCTTAAAAACGCCTTTCGGTTTTCTTGCTTACTTTCTGTTTCTTCTCTGTATAGTGTACTCGTCGCAAGGTTCTTTGCATTGAGCAATCTTCGGAAAGTTATGACAACATTAGTTACCTAAGTGTTCTTCTTTTCATATTGCACTAGTAAGCCCGTCAGAGAAGTAGACAAACTTTTTTGGTACTTTCTTAAACGGTATTTTCACAAAACAATTGGCAACTCTAAGCCTCATACTACATGACAAGTGAGTTGTTTTCAGTGAAATCAAGAGTTTTGTAGATTCATTAATGCTGGTTGTTTTGCTACTGAAAGTTTTGCGACGCCATTTTCCGGACTGGTAAGAGATCCTGCTAAACTGCATCCTGTGCATCTCATGCATCCCCCTGCATGAGGTTCTAATGATTCCCATAAGATTCCAATGTATCCCATGATATTCCAAGGCATCCCTTGAAATTCCATGCATTGTAATGCATCCCTTGAATTTTCATGCATTGGGATTTGAACGGATGCATTCCAATGGATGAAATTTTAAGGGATGCCTTGGAATATCATGGGATACATTGGAATTTCATGGGATGCACGGGATGCAATTTAGCATTACCCACTGGTAAGCAATTTATTGCGGACGGAGATCGAGTGCTAGATTTTAAAGTGGCTACTCTTTCGGTGCCAATAACTTTCGCTACGAATCTCTGGATCCAGATAACTATAGCGGAGAAGACGATCCTCCAGGCGTCTCCTCAATGGCGTCGGCACTACTGAAGTTTGGCAGTGCGAGCTAAGTACAAACAGCAGGCATAAAAACCCTTGGTTAACTAGGGTTTACTAAAAGTCAAGCAAAGCTAAAATCAGTCCTATTGTTACTGTTTGCAAACAAAAGGTAGCAAGCATCATGCAAAGGGTATCGAGGCAAAGTAGGAGATAGGGAAAAGCGTACGGTCGGGTCGGTATACTGACGACTACGGTACGATGTTGGTGTGTTAAGTGCGTACAGAAGATGATGCGTAATGAAGAAAGAAGAAGGGGTGTGTGAACGGTATGTTCGGTTTCATCTTACTACGTGGTCTTTTTACCGAGTTACTTCACCTTTAAAAAAGGAACGTGAACTATGTTTAATGCATTCTGGTACGCAGGTTATATAGACAATTCGCTAAAATAGAGTGGCACACCGGCTAAATTAAATAACAAGTAATTATGAACAATTCATTGATATCTCATTGTCGGAAAGTTACCTTACTTATCTCAAACCTTTCTTCAAATAAGGTTTTGATTTCTGTAGTCCTAGCATAATATGCAGTATTTAATGTGGCAGTTGATTAATGCTGGGTTGCAAGGTACCTTCGAAAGGCAATCCTTGTACGTCTCAATAGTTTCATTGGTTAATTTCAATCATGAGTTTTACGTTTTGATGAGTGAAACACACACAGTCTGGGCATGTTCTAAACAAAGATTTACATGAAAGTATGCTAATAGAAAAGGTTTTTGTTGATCCTCAAATATCTTTATTCTACATTCATATTTTTCTGGCATTTCGCATGTGAACTCTGTAGGAAACCACGATAAAGCAATTTTCTGATTATATGATATGATTCGCTGTTTTATATCAAATGTACAACAGTCAGGCAAATCAAATCTGAAGTTTTTTTTGTAAAAAGATCGTTTACATTAAACACAGAATTGTACGGTTCATCAATTATTATAAAATATGTAACGAGGATCTCTATTGAATCTAGCGGTATTGTCATCGTACACAAACAGTAAAACAACAAAAAAATTTAAATGAATTAAACACTTTTATCCTTTAGAATTGACAAAATTTTCGCTTTTAATAAACTTCCTTTTAAAATCAAAATGCTCTTCTGTATGTTAAATTTTTTAAACGGCTTCTATATCAATGAATAAATATGCTAATTTTAGACCATTGCTATGCACGCACCGTATAATGTTTCTGTTACTACTTAAAATAATAAAGTCGAGAAAAATGTAGCGCAAAATTAAATGCAGAAGATTGAGGTCAATTAAGTTCAAGTTCGATCAGCTGACGTGCCGAGCTTTAAAATATACGCGACAGACAGCACGACGGTCGCTATTTGAAATTTAAATCTTTGCAGGGTAACATTTTAACGAATATTTTAACGATTAACAGTAAAACTATCAGAAGCAAAAAGTAGTAAAAAAGTGATATTCATATTTTGCATGTAAAATTTCAATAAGATTATTTTAACATAAAGAAATCGAGTCGGTCATGGAATTAACTATTAGATTAATATAAATGGTAAACAAATAATATTTATTAGTACTTGGCAGTTCTACATTTATAACCTGAAATGAAAAACCTTTAAGTTATTGATAGAGTCGGACACTCTCAAGTAAGGTACGAGGCTGGATTGAAAAGTTTCCGGAATCGCCCATAGATGATGGCGTAATTCAATTTAGTTTGCATCATCAAGTAGGCTGGTATTTCAATTGTTCATAGAAAAAAAACTCAAATTGATTTGTTATTTAGTTCACTTTTGTTTACTATTAATGCACTTGTATTTCGTGATTTCTCAATTATGGAGAAAAATGAAATTAGAGCTGTTATTAAATTTTTTTATTTGGAGGGCAAAACAGCCACAGAAGTTAAAGCCTGATTGGATTCTGTTCTTGGCGACTCTTCACCGTAAGTTTTTGAATGTCTGAATTCAAATGTGGACGTACCCACACGCTCGAAATCTGCAACTACTTCAGAAATCATTGACATTAGACAATCGGCGATTAAAAGTTCGTGAAATAGTTGAGGCTGTGGTCATCTCGTATGAACGGGTTGTCAATATATTGCAGCAAGAGTTGAGATTAAAAAGACTTTCAGCAAGATGAATGCTCACTTCAGAACAAAAACGCATTCGTGCTCCAACTTCAGCTGAGTGTTTGCAATTGTTTAGAAAAAATCCAGTTGATTTCATTAGGAGATTTGTAATTATGGAGGAAACTTGGATTCACCATTATATCCCAGAAACCAAACAATAGTCAAAACAGTTGGTTGGTCAGGAAGAATCCGTCCCGAAGAAGGCAAAAACAATTCAGTCGGCTGGGAAAGTTATGGCTTCTGTTTTTTGGGGTGCTAAGGGCATTTTACTTATTGACTATCTGGAGAAAGGAAATACCATAAGAGGACAATATTGATCAACACTTTTAGAAAAATTAAAGGCAGCAATTCGTAGAAAACACCCCGGAATGTCAAAGAAGAAAATCTTGTTTTACGAAGACAGTGCACCAGTCCATGCAAATGCAATTGCTCAACAAACAAATCGAGTTGAAGTTCGAAAGCGTTTGCCATCCCCTCTACTCACCCGATTTGGCTTCTTTGGATTTTCATCTGTTTCTCAAACAGAAAAAATGTCTATTTGGAAAGAAATTCAAGTCTAATGGAGAAGTCATCGACGCTTCAAATGCATATTTTGCAGGCCTCGAAGAAAACCATTGACGGGATTGAATAGTTGAAGATGCGTTGGTCTAAGTGTGTTGAATTACAGGCTGATTATGCACAAAAATAAAATATATCTTCATTTGTTTACTTTCGTTCTGGAAGTTCTTCAATCCAGCCTCGTAAGTTAATCATTCTCCTCTTCTATGGTTTAAAGGTATAAGTACTTTCTTCAAGGTTATGCAATTCGTTCACACTAGCCCCAACGTCAGGTAAGCTTACTCAAGGCAATTTGCATATTGGTGTTGATGTAGAAATTTATGTTAGTCCCAGTTTACTACATGAAACGTTTTTATTCTTTTTTTAATTGGCCTAAGAAAACATAAACGCATTTGAATTCATATGGTAAGCATCGAAACAAACTTCAAGGTGGAGAAGCTCCACAATTTCTATGTTCAGAAATCTGTGAGCGGTGGTAGGATAGAAGCAATATCCAAAAATGGAAATTTCTTCATTTCTTCTTTAAAGGACTAACAAAGAATTTGCTGAACCCTTTAGTTTTTAGTTTATCTATATCAGACTTAAATGCAGAATGAAGTAAACAACCCCAATTTTGACATTTTCGGTTGAGTGTTTGATACTTTGATACTGCTCAGTCTTTTCGTGGTTTTCGGCCCATTCCTCAGCAAAACATTAATATCAAGTTTACAATTAACACTTTTCCCTTTTCTACATTTGGAAAAAAACAATTTCTTTAGACTTTTACTTTCAGTAGTCTTCTTCTATCTCTTCACTTTTATCTCTTCTTCTTAACTTTTTGGAGGGGCCAGAAATTTCTTATTTTTTGTTTAGCTTCCGAATCTTGTTGTTCAGATCACCTCTTCTGAAACAGGGCGGTTAGATTAATCAATTAGTCTTGATCGCTGGAAAACTTTACCTTTTACAGTTAACAGTTTAATGCTAACAATCGAAGAGAAACTGACAGATAATATCTGCAATTGTAACTGCCTTATCAGAATGCATTCACGTCCAGTAAGCCTTAACAACATTTGTAGACCCCTTGATGAAACCAAAGACAACTATATCAAGTGGACACATTTTATAAGGGACTTATTTTAACCTTCCTGACAATGTTTAGGCATCTAGGCTTACATGATCCATCAGGAACAACTAAGACACTTTTTAGAATGTTTTGGAACATCTAATCGTTTTATATTCTGGTATTGCTTTGGTCTCTGTAAAATCAATTCTGGATTGTTTTACTGCTTTGACAAGAAAGACCAATTGAGCAATGATGTAGTAGATCAGTCTTTCTAAGATACTTACCGCCAGAATAATCTATTAATTTATACCCGAAGAAATCAAAACTGCAAGGATGCTCAATTTGTGCGTTTCTATGTACTAGAAATTTTTGTAAGTATATACCATCTTGTTTCCTATACAAATTGTAACCTTCCTATGTTCTTTAAGAACCTGAAGATGTTAAAATAAAAAGCAACCAAACGGTCTCAAAAAAAGTTGTGCATGAAGGCAGACGTTTTTCTCACATATGGTGTTCTCACTATTTATATCAACAATGTCCACCATAACTCTAGTCTTTGTTATCGTATCTGATAGTAAACGAAATGATTTAAGATTTTGTTCTAATGAAGAATCGACTTTTATTAAAAAAAGATTTGGTAATCAGCAAAAGTCGGCTGTTCAACGCTACTTTGGAAATTAGACTCGGTCTAGCTCAAATCTGCGATCCCACCCAGACTGCATAAAGGTAGACCTGAAACCTTACCATTTGCAAACAAATATCAAGAAACATTAACTGGAAAATAAAGACTTCTTCTTTTGTTTTTGACATCGAAACTCAACTGTTTAACTTTCAAAATTGTATAATAAAAAATCATTTTCTTAATAAAAGCTAAAAACATTAATATTTCTAAACCTATATCATTTCCATTTTTGCTAACCTGATTTCTAATGGAGTAAGAATTACGCATCAATAAACATAGTTATGGTTATCAAGATTAGAAGAACAGTTTCAAATGCTTTTCATCAACGTATCTTGTTATTGTACATTGTACGATCATATAGAAGTTTTAGCTTTAATTGGGATAGCATTCTGCTAGCGCAAATGGTAAAGCAGTTATCCAGTTTACCAGAGATGTGAGTTTGGATCCCTAGGGTACGTGATTCGGCGAATATTGTTTATGGCATGTCAAATCTTGCTCCGTGCGAGTGAGGAAGTTCTATCGCACTCGGTTTGATTTAAATACGGGACAAGTCAAATTACAATGAGATTTTGAGGATTAACTCCTATAGGTTCGTGTACCTTTTCCTTTTGTAGAATATAAAGACGTTTACGAATCACATTTCAGCAGCATTTATGGAAATCAAAAGCTATTGTACTTAATTATCTTGTCCGAGTCTTACACAAAGACACCATCGTTGTCTTTTGTTTTCTCCCCTTTTCAAAGATTCATGGTTTAATAACGTAATGTACGGAATACATCAAAACAAAGTTTTTGGATATCTCATTTTCAAGATATCTCAAGATCGTGAAAACGAAAACTGACCTGCGCTGTGGGCTTGGGGAATTGATAAACTCCCAAAAATTTTGGAGCCACGCGCCGTTGGAATGCGCCTTGAGGTTTCATACTTGTGATAAGATTCAGAATTCAGACACGTAATCTGTCACTGTATACAGTACAGTATGAGTAGGTCTAAGAGAGACTGTTGAAATAATTGTTTAGGTCACGAAAATTAGAGTTCTGCCTTCCAAAAACGGGTGGAATTCTGAACACTGTTTTAATCACTCAAGTATAGGCCTCTGATATGAATAATCTGAGTTTTCTCCGATTTCCGAGTGGAGCTCCAGCGTGATTTGTTTCAAATTCTTCCTAAACTAAGCGTTTAATAGAAACATCTACTATTACCAAAAATGTAGATCATTAAATTCTGCGTCGATTGAGTACAATACTTAGCAATTTGATTAAGTGGTTTTGTAGAAAAATGACGTCAGAAAACGCCACTTTTTGAAAAACACCCATTTCGTCTCCATAAAACGTGTAATATCTATGATTTGACTAATTTAACGCAAGATTTTATAAAATCTGAGTTGTAGAGTATCAAATTCTTTTTTCGAAAAGTCCAAGAAGGTGCCAAAAAACCCCAGTAGGTAGATATTACACTTTCTAATTTTCTGGCAATCGCATGGTTAATGACAACATCAATTTTTGATTTTCCATTCAATAGTTTTTTCCAAGATTTAATTTTTTTTGTTTTCAGTTTTTTATCAATATACAAGCCCTCACTTACATGCTGATATCAAAGTAATAGTTTTGAAGACGATACAATTAGCAGAATAATATGATATAATAGGACAAAAAACCGTCTAGAAGATACAGTATTACTTTTTTACACGTTTGACGGATAATAGTCCCAATAAAATGAACTCCAATTCTTCCATTTCTTCATTATTTGAATCATCGTCAAAGTCTCTTCTTCCTTCTTCCAAGATGTTCTCATAATCTATGTGGCAGTCATCAGGATCGAGAATCAGGATTTCAGTTTGAAAATTGGTGCAGGACGGGCCTTTGCATAGTTTGAAAATGGTGGTACACTTCATGCCATTTTTGCTGCAGGAACAATCTCCAAGGCAGCCTTCAGTACATGTGCAGCATATGGCTTTCAAGAGTTTCTGAGGTGTTGCTTCTTTAGTAGTGGGAACTGGCAGGAGACCGGGTATTTAAGTCTTTCAGCCCAATTGTTGTGGATCCATTGAGTTGTCTTTCCACGCTTGCACCTGCAAATACGCCCCCCGGAAATGCTGTCGAGCAGCTGCTTCTGTAGAAGGCAAAGATTTCATAGCGGAGCACATTTAATGGTTTTGTTTCATCTGTACTGTACAGTTTTACTATGCATTTCTGTGTCGCCTCATCAACCTCGTCAGCAGTAGCATTGGATTTGCTGAATACCTCTGCTGCTTTCGGCAGGTTGTTGTTTGTCTCCAATGCCTTGAGGAGTTTTAGTTGTGGAATAGCATGTTGTCTTCAGATACTTGAGAAAACTCACCTTTAACACTTTTATTACAAAGGAAAAATACAATAACATTATAGCTAAATTTGCTTTGCAATAGTCTTGTGGGGTTCTTATTTTTATTTACTTAAAAAACAAAAATAGGTTAGGTTTGGTCTCGAGTGTCGCGGGAGAACACAGTGGAGTCTACTGCCGCCCCTGATATGACTCAGAATAATCATCTCGGCCAGGTAAGATTAAATAAAGCAAAGTTAAATCATTTGGCTTTTCAAATTGAAAAAGTGTAATATCTACTTACTGGTTAGGTTTTTTAGTTCCTTCTTGGACTTTTTGAAAAAAGAATACGATGCTGTACAACTGATGTATATTAGCGGGGGTCCTGCAGCTTCTGCCTCATCCCGCATTTCGATCACCAGGTTTTCTTATCTTTTCATTCTTCTTCTTCAATAGCTCTATCTCTCATTGTTGCCATTATTCTACTTATTTATGTTAATATTGGTCTTCCTCGTCTTCCTTTTTGAGCTGGTTCATAATGAATAACAGTTTTTGGCCATTTGTCATCTTCCGTTCTCTTTACGTGCCCGTACCATATGAATTGACTTGTTTCTATTGTTTCTGTTGTTGTATGTGTCTTTTTTGTGCGTCTTCTTATTACTTGATTTGGTATATATGTTCTATCCTGGACACTCTGCATGATCTTCTGAGGAAATCCATTTCTACAGGATCCACTTTTCTTTTGTCCTTCACCGATATTTGCCAAAATTCTGATCGATATGTTAATATTGGTTCTATAATTGCTCTGTAGATTGTCAATTTTGTTGTGATTGTAATTTGATTTGACCAACGTAGTGAATTGAATATTCGTACACATTTTCGACCTTGCTGGTCTCTGCATTATATCGCTTTTTGACGTTTCTTTATTTGATATTATGCTGCCTAAATATTTATATTCTTCACTCCTTTTTATGTCTTAATTGTAAATCTGGATCTTCCTGTTCTTCTCCTGTACGTAGGTACTCTGTCTTCTGCATATTAACATTCATACCCCAATTTTCGTATTCCTCTTTAGGTTTTCTTAGCATGTAGTCAATATCGTCTTCACAATTGGCAATAATTATGTGATCGTCTGCGAAAAACAGGGTTGTTAAGCAGCGATCATTAAATTCTATCCCCATTCCTGCATCCTTTCTTCTCCAGTTTTCCAAGGCCTCTTGTATATATATATATATACCTATACACCTTGAAGAACTCTTTAATTAGTAAGATTATCAAAAATCACTGAGACACCACAATTTTGTTTTGGAGGGGGACATTTAATAACCTATTCTAATCAGTTGGGAAACTTCCTCCCCCCCACAACCACGCCCACTTCCAGATTTTAAATGGCACTACCCCATGCGTGATATATCATTTTGAAGGATATAAAATTCTTAATATTTTACATCAAAGAAAATTAAAATCGACCCAACCGTTTGCGGCTAGGTCGATTTTAATTTTCTTTGATTTAAAAGTTTGAGGATTTTATATCCTTCAAAATGATATATCACACATGGGGTAGTAGTGCGAAACTTTCACACCCCCCCCCCCCCAACCACGCAATATCAACATTAAATGTTCAGCTCGGTTTTTCTCAGAATTTTTGTTGTGCAACCTTATGATTTATTTGCATGATCGTAAAGGGAAGAAAAATCACTGTCGGATTCCACTACTAAAATCTGTATTGTCATTTAACTTTTTTGTGATGACGTCATAACTAAAAAACAAATGAAAGTCGGAAAGTGAATCTCACATATTAATGTGTATGTATTTTTAAAAACGAAAATCGACCTGTCTCACCGTTTTAAAAAAACATGTTGAGTTCGCTTTTTTTCATAATATTCCATACTTTAATCCCACACTGTATATTATAAATTGCCCGGACATACATTCTACTGAGGTTAATTTTCGTTAAAACATTAAATAGCTTTGTCAGGAGTACTGTATCGTAAGCTTTTTCAAGATCTATAAATACGAGATGAGTAGGTAGATTTCGAGCTTTTCGTTTTTCTATTACTTGTTAAAGGGTAAAAATATCCATGCATGATCTTCCTGTACGGAAACCACTTTGCTTTTCTATTTCCTCATACTACAATTCAATTCGGTTCTTTATTATTCTGCTACACAACCTTCCTATTCAGCTAGCGACACTAATTCCTCTGTAGTTTCCGCATACCTTTTTTGTCTCCTTTTTTATGAATCGAACTAATATACGATAAGTTCCAGTCTGATGGGATGTTTGTACCCTTAATCAGGCAGTCATTAAATAGGTCAGCTAATATTTCCAACAAAATGTCTGGCCCATATTTCACCACCTCAATAGGAATGTTTACCGGCCTTGGAGCTTTTCCATTTTTCATTCCTCTCAATGTTCTTTTGATCTCGTTTACACTTATTTTTCCAGGTCCTATACTTTCAGCTAAATTGACTTTGTCTTATTCTGTTTTAGTTCTTCAAATTTGTTTGGTTCTTAACCCTTGAATATTCCATGTCGCCATTCTCATAATCCGTTTTCGCAGCGTTCGTCGTGTCTTATTTCCATCTTGATTCCAAGGCTGCATATCGAAACTTTTAGCATATCTGTTGTTTTTTATGAAAGATGAGTTTCAACCCTCCTCCTTTATCGGGGCTTGGGACAAGCAACAACTCCACTGGGTTATTCAATCCACCAGCAGGCTGCAGGCGGAGTGCTCTACAACTTTGATTTTATAAAATTTTAAATTAGTCGATTCGTAGATATTGTACGTTTTATGAAGACAAAATGAGTGTTTTTTGAAAATTGTGAAAAATTGGCGTTCTTTAACGTAGCTTCTCAACAAAACCACTTGATCAAATTGCAAAGTATTGTACTCAATCGACTCAGAATTTAATGCTCTACAGTTTGGATAATAGTGGACTTTTCGATTTAACGCTTAGTTTGAATATTTAAATGTTTTTTTAACATCACCGCTGAAGCTCCAATCGAAAATCAGGGCAAACTCAGATTATTCATATCAAAGGCCTATTTGAGTGATTAAAACAGTGTTCAGAATTTCACTCCTTTTTGGAAGGCAGCTCCAGTTTTGAATCCAATTGTGATGAGTTCACAAACGATTTTAATTAATACTCAAAAATTCACTTCCCACTTTCAGCGCTTTATTTGGAAAGAGCGGATAAATGTGAAGTCTATTATCAAGTTGATGCTACTACAACTTAAAGCGTTGACTTGCTGTAAAACATACAGTATCGAGCAGTTGAAAGTTAACGTCTAACTTCATCTGTACAAATAGTGAATTTACAGTGTGAGTCTGTAATTCATAGTGAATAACAATCTTTGAGCTTCGTGACTGCCGAGTAGAAAACTGTACTCTCAGATACACAAAGTTTTGACAGTAGACAAAAGACTTTTGCTCAAAACTAGATCCTAAGAGACTAATAACATAGTTTCAGTTTTTAATGTTTTGGACTTTTCAATGAATTTCTGAACATTATTCAAGTTTAGTGAATTGAAGAAAGACAAGAGATAATCATCAGCTAATAAAAAACTTAAGTCTTCCTCAGATCTTCTCACTGCGCATGATGAGGACATCTTTTAAGCCAAGATGTTATCTATAAAAGTCTGAATAAAGCATACCGCGATGATTCACTATTTTCTGTGATTGTCATATCTTACCATTTTTCTTAATTACCGTCCTTATCTATATACAGGGTGAGTTTTTTTAGATGTTTAGTATGGGGATCTCGGAAACTAGCGAAGATAGAGAGACGATTAAATGGAGAAAGAATTGCAGTTTTACGAGCTCAATTTAATAAGCTTTTTGTTTTTTTTGGAAAAAATGCATGGCTAACTAGATATCTTGCAAAAACAGTTTTTCTGTTATTTTGTTCGGTGCCTATGGCTCTGTTATTATTGACTTTAGAAAAAATGTATAAAGGAGAAAGTTGCAGGAAATTATGTGCTTAATAATACAGTCTAACCGAATTTTTTATTTAAGCTGTAATGTTTGAGTTATGACACAAGTTTATGTTTTTTCTAATGGAAACCATAGCCGGCCATGACTTTATAAAAAAGGCCCTTTTCAACGATTCTAACGATATACCACTTGACATAGTTATGACCTTTTTTTCTATTCATTTTCGAACTGTTCAAGTAGTAGGCTATGGAAACAATTGATAAATGCACATTCAAGCAAGTTATTATTACTTTTTAATTTCGAAATTATAAACGCAAATATTTTGGTGTGAAATATTTATTCATTGGACTTACAATTTTAAATAAAAATAATTCTTGAGAAACTAATAAACAGAGAATGACAAACGATAAATTAAGAAACAATAAAGGAAATTAGGATATAAAGTAGTACCAAAACAATGTAGTTAAAGTATGTGAAGTATTTAAGACTAAAGATGTTTAAAAGGTCCACCATTATGATTAATGCACAAGTTACACCTTTTTAAAACAGAATTTGTTGTTTTTCTAACGGAACGTCCATCATTATTAGCAAAAACTTCTAGTACAGTTTCTCTAAGGTCATCTACTGTGTCGTACGACTTTTGATATCTTTTACCATTCCCCATAAATAAAAATCTAAAACAGACAGATCAGGGGATCGAGGTGGCCACGCAACCGGCGCGTTTCTTCCTATCCATGAGTTCGGGAATGTTTCATTTAAATGATTTCGTGCCGTTAGCTGATTATGTGGTGGTGCCCCATCGTGTTGAAACCATTCGAGCATGCCACGTGTTTGTAGGGGTAATTCATCTATCATTTTTCAGAATCGTGCTGCTGAAAGTGAAGATAACGATCACCAGTTAATGTACCATAAAAAGATGTACGGACCAAGAATTGTTGAACCAATGACACCGCACCGAACATTAAATCCAAACTTAACTTGGGGTCTCCTCTGTTCAACATGATGCGGATTTTCTTGCATCCATAAATGTTATTATGTCTGTTAAACATGCCGCAGTTTGTAAATCGTGTTTCATCAGTCCACAAAACTTTAAATCTAAACTGTGGGTCAGCTTCACACATGTTAGTAAACCAAGTACAATATTCAATACGCTTATTATAATCATCAGGGTGTAGTGTTTGTGCAACTGATAATCTATAGGGATGAAACTTATGCTTTCTCAGTACTCGTACAGCAGTACGTTGTGAAGTGCCTGCTTCCGTTTCAATTTGTCGGGTTGAAATCGATGGAGTTTGCATTACACGTGCCAATACGTTTACCTCTGCCTCTTCATTAATGCCTCTTGCAGTCTTTTTTGGTTTACGGAAAGAACCATACTCTCCCAAATTATCATAGAGTCTCTTAAAGGTAAGTAGAGACGGCTGGCGACGATCAAAATACCATTCGAAATACTGTTGTGCAGCTTGTACGGCATTTTTATGGCACAAAATGTAACACTCAATCATATCACGCTTTTCTTGATCAGAAAAATTCATACTGATAATTTACGAAACCTCAATCAACATTAATTAGAAGCTAAATGATTTGCACTTATCAATAATTGTCGTTTGCATCTGTTAATTGTTTCCATAGCTTACTACTTTAACAGCATTTTTAGTTTTTAGTTACACCTATAAGTAAAGTACCTTTTTTATCTAAATCTGCTTTATTTGCATATCTTAAATACTTTAATTACATTGTTTTGGTACTACTTTATTTATATCCTAATTTCCTTTATTGTTTCTTAATTTATCGTTTGTCATTCTATGTTTATTAGTTTCTCAGGAATTATTTTTATTTAAAATTGTAAGTCCAACGAATAAATATTTCACACCAAAATATTTACGTTTATAATTTCGAAATTAAAAAGTGTTAATAACTTGCTTGAATTTTATTATTAAACGCGATGCGCATTTATCAATTGTATCCATAGCCTACTACTTGAACAGTTCGAAAATGAAAAGAAAAAAGGTCATAATTTATTTATTTATAAAAATAACTATGTCAAGTGGTATATCGTTAGAAGCGTTGAAAAAGGGCCTTTTTTATAAAGTCATGGCCGACTATGGTTTCTATTAGAAAAAAACATAAACTTGTGTCATAACTCAAACATTACAGCTAAAATAAAAAATTCGGTTATACTGTATTATTAAGCACATAATTACCTGCAACTTTCTCCTTTACACATTTTTTCTAAAGTCGATAATAACAGAGCCATCGGCACCGAACAAAATAACAAAAAAATTGTTTTTGCAAGATATCTGGTTAGCCATGCATTTTTTCCAAAAAACAAAAAGCTCATTAAATTGAGCTCGTAAAACTGCAATTCTTTCCCCATTTAATCGTCTCTCTATCTCCGCTAGTTTCCGAGATCCCCATACTAAACATCTAAAAAAACTCACCCTGTATATAAAAGAAAGTCGTGTTAGTTACACTATTTATAACTCAAGAACGGCTGAACCGATTTGACTGAAAATTGGTGGAGTGGTAGCTTAGAACCAGGAGACGGACATAGGATACTTTTTATCTCGTTCGACCGCGTTCCCGTGTGACGTGACATAAAACGTCAAAGAGAATATAAAACGTCAAGTTACTATAAAACGTGGTATAACAAAAACGCATCTGACATGGAATAACAAAACGTAAATGACAGCTAAACGTAATTTTGTCTATGGTTAAGTATGGTTGAAAATTTGATAATTATAAATTTTGTCAGAAATCAATAATCATCAGTAATTTGTATTCTCTTTGAATCATCATTAACAATGCCGCGACCAAGACGATCGAATCTTTCCCGACAAAGCCGTAATGCAAGAAGGATACGAAACATTGCGAATGAAAGGACTGAAGAAGAACAAGTAATTGCCCGTGAAGAGCGCCGCGTTAGTATGGCTCGACTTCGTGCTTCTCAATCACAAGAGCAAAGCGAGGCAGCCCGTGAAACGGCTCGGTTGGCAATGCGAAATCGTCGAGCGAACAACAGAGATCAACAAGTAGATAATCTTCGACGCACAAGAAGAGATTTATCAAGTGCTGATTTGAATGGAGCAGCGTTTTGATACGATTGCAGCACTGATTACTGCTTGCATCCTAGCGTTTGCATTGGGCCAAATCTGCTTATTTATTGCCTCTAAGGCGGAACAAAGTTCGCCGGGTTAGCTAGTACTAACTAAAGTCAACTTCATGATGTACTTAATACCTACTGTTTAACGGTACGTCACTGGAAAGGTATAGATTATTTGTAATAGCCCGAGCTACCAACTTTGAAGATAATAATATCACTAACTAAAACTTGTTTTTTAGACATTGCACTAAACTATCTTTGTCTAGCAATTATAGAACTTTTTCGTTTCTTGATTGATGTTATAGATACCTAGGTGCCTGTGAATGCTTTCGTTCCTACAACTCAAGGAGATATAGACGATATTTTTGAGCAAAGTTGAAAACAAAATATGCTTGTATACTTGCAACTTGCTATGGTTATTTTTCTTTGTTTTTAGTGTGCCTTCTACCCTTAGATTTATTCGCGTAGGGTAGTTTGTTTATTGAGCGTTATAGCTAAACTGTCTTATTTTCTTGTTTTTGAAGTTTATATGAGTCGATTTAGTTACATTCAGTTTGCCCAATTGTAAACGATATTGACGGCTCTTTGCAGTTTTTGTGTTGTTGCTTGTATATTATTGCCTACTGCGAGTTCGTCATCAGCTATTTTGGCGGTAGTTGCTCCTTCTGTTTGTAGAACATCACTACTGAATATTAAACACAAGAAGGACCCTAGTACGCTCTCTTGCAGTACTCCTGCGTTTCCCTTTTTCAGTTCTAACACCTGGTTATATTGTCTTGCTTGGAATGTTCTCCCTGTTAGGTATGATTTTAGTAGTTGACGGTATTGTTTGGACGACGTTTGTTCTATTCTTTCGTGCCAGACGTTATCAAAGGTTTGATCTGCTAATCATGTTTTCCTACTCTTAAATGCTCTTTCAAAAGCATCAATAATTTTGTGTACTTCGTCTACTGTCGAGTCTAGTCTGATGGAAAATCAAATTATCTAACTTCACCAGTTCTTTCTTGGACAGTTTTGTCAAAACTTTCTTCCGTGATCTAGCTAAACCCTAGGGCTTTATTAAAGTTTATATTTTCGTCTGTTTCTTTCTTTACTTTTTATGGTGTGATTAATTATATTTCTTGATTTTCTTTCTTGTGTGTTTGGATCTGTGGTTTATAGTTTTCTG
>VTPC01083750.1:0-11152 GCA_011009095.1 Ignelater luminosus | reverse complement strand
GATGTAGACACTATAATTGTTTTATCCCATTGTGGTTATGAAGCTGACAAAATAATTGCTAAATATGCTGCTGAAAAGATTAGCGTAGTAGTTGGGGCTCACTCTCATACTTTCTTATATACAGGTAGGCACTTCTTTAGATTTTGCTAATTTTATTATTTGTTTATTTCGTATGTACCAATAATACTCAAATAAGTTGCTTTATCATACCTAATCATAAGATAGATTTTGCTCTACACTGAAATTTTGTTCTAATTAACCTGTTCTGACTTCATTTTGTAAGCAGAATCTATTTTTAACAAAAAAATTGAAATTGCCAGTTAATGTTCAAACAAATTTGGGATCTTCATTTTAAATCAAAGCAAAATGCATTGCAATTTTCAGGATCATCAACAATCAATCCGAGTAGTTTTATCGTTAATCTGAGCAGCTATGTTTTGATTTTCTAAATTTCCTGATATCCTCATTTGATTTGAAAACCGAAAGCAGTTTCAGTATCAAAACCTAAAGTTTCAGCTGTCATTCTTCTATTTCTCGATGGTTTTTCATAACCATATACTGACCAACTGGTCAATGTGAACCTCTTTATACTTTAACTTTGCTTCAGATTTAGTAATTTGTCCACAAATCTGAGCACTCGTATTTTGGACATTGTAACTTGTGTTACATATGAAACACAATCAAAACAATATGTTTCGATCACACAGTTTTAATTTTAAAAAGTCATCTCTAAGCCCGCCAACAAAGGTGCAGGTGATGCACACAATTGTGTACTCACCTGGATATATCCTTCCAACAAATCATACCACAGAAATGAAATTACCAAAATATAACAATTCAGTGATCTGATGTTTCTCAGACTTTTCTCTCATACACTCTTATAATTGTATACCTTTTCTTCACTAACCCCCTTTTTTAATCTGCACCATTGGAATCACAAAAACAAAACTTTAAACAGTCTGTAAGAAATATAGTACCAAGATCTCACATTTTTAACAGTTTGTTCTAGTTTTTTATTACTTCATAATATCATGATGCGTTCAGTATTTCTTATTAGATGGTTCTTGATTCTATATTTGACCTTGTCGCAAGCTTGTTCAAAATTTATGTGTTCTTTATCTAGGCCTCATAGCATCTTTATGAAGAAATATATCAACTTTGAAAGTTTTGGATGAGTTCAAAGCTTTAGTCTTTCATGTAAAGGTATAACAAGGTTTGGAAATTAAGAGAGATAGGAAGTAGTTAAGTAAACTAGATTTGTAAAAATCTACTAAGTAAGTATAGTCTGGAAAACTATTACCAAATATTAGTAAAGTATACACCGCGATCCAAATAAAAACTAACAACTGAGAAAATTCTTGGTTAAAACCAAATTCACAACTTTTGTTGACTATAAGACGTGTAGGTCAATAATTACCGATTGCTTCAATAGTCTGCATCACACCTGTCTACTGATTTTTTAAATAATTTAAAAATAATTACTTTTGAGTACAATAAGACTGTTACAAAGGTTTGGTAGTCATTTCTTTGGGAAACGGCATGGTGATTACAGTTAATTCAAGTGATACAAACAGTCTTTTGATAAATAGCAAAAGATAGAAGTTGTTCATTTGTAAGTCACTGTATAGCCTGAGATACACTCTATGGTGATTAATTAACAAACAGTGGTATGTTTGGAGCTCATAGAACCTTACCTCCCATTTTAGACTTTTAGACCGTTTATTTGAACATGTTCTTTTCTTCATTTTTAGCTGTCTCCAGAGGCGCGTACATACAGCCATTTTGGTCATTGATCTAGGCACAGTACCTTCACCATGTACTTGACTAAACCACTTTGGGCAATTATATTTTGACCAATTACTGATTTACCCTAGAACTCCTTCAAAAGTTGATATTACCCTATGAGTAAAAGTAAGATGTGAAAATATTGAAAAATCGAAATGTATATTTGAGTAGATTATTAAACTTCTTTGAAGAGCTAATCCACTTTTGTAACACGTTGAGCGCGGGCGTGGAATGCCAAAATAAAAGCCCCTGGGCCCAAAACTGTGTTTTTCAGATTTAGCCTTTTTTGGTGCAACATCAGCCAGTAGTGCGTGTTTTCCTTTAAAATTTTGTTATTTTTCTTGTTTTTCTACTATATCTTTTTTGAGGTACAACGATTGTACTCGCCGTCTATAGATTAAAGAACCTGTTGCAAAGGGGTCGGCATACAAATTTTTAAGGATTATGACTCCCGTTTTTTTGGCGCATTAGATAAAGATTTGAAAGCTCTATCTACTGCAAAAGTATCATTAGTTTGTGTTTATCCGTTTTGGAACGGCGAAAGTTCAAACTTCTCACATCCCAGTCAGGCTTTTGGGATTTTGGTGCTGTTTTCGGGGACATTCCTTTGTCTGTAAAGAGTAACAATGGTTAGAGCAACGGATAAAACTTTTGAAGTTGTATCGTTGAGCCCAAAAAACGGGGGGTTATGACTTCTAGAAAATATGCCGACCCTTTTACAACAGGTTCTTTCGTACGTTTGGAAAAACTCGACAACGTGACTTAAGATTACCGGCCCAAAACTATAAATAGGTCACTATGAAGACAGTTCAACATTTCTCATGTATTTAACACGATAGCGTGGTTCGTAGAGAAACTCACGCCGTCTAAATGGTCTTACGCTAGACCTCGCCGTCCCCAAGTCCTCAGAAATCGTGATACATTTTCAATAACACGCCGTGGTAGATTTTGATTGAACAGTTTTTTCAGGTTGTATTTAATTTCAAAATTTTGAGTATTTAGGACACAGTCCTTTAACCGTCTTTGAAAACCAAATAACTGTATCATCATATCAAGATTTTCAACTTTACATTGCGATAGCTCAAGTGCAAAATTTCGTAACCCTCAATGCCATTTAAATCTGTTCTAAACTTGTGAAGTTTGGGGATATGGCATTTGATATTCAAACTATTGATTTTTAGTTTTCCTTCGTTGACTTCATAGAGAATCGAAAATGTAGTGCATGTGTATACATAATGATTATTGCAAAAGATGGAAACCGTTTAGTCTCGTATTTCTGAAAAGACTATCAAACAAGTTGATTTTTAGAGCCTAGAAGAACCATCGTCTGTAGATGGTAATTTCTTAAGATGAGAAAAAATATTTGCTTATCTTATTTATTTTATTATTGCAGTTAGCTTATGTTCCTTTGGATTATAATGTTTTATTGTTCTTCTGTTTACATGTGACCGTAGTCTCCACAAGGAAACCACTGTTAATTTGTGATCACAACATATCAAGCTTCTTTTTAATACGGCAGCTAAATTTTCATAGATTTACTCTATGTACTTATCACTGACGCATGTTACGTCTTCTTGTTTTGTTTGTTTTGTAAAAGATAATTCATAAAGATCACAGTTTCGAAATTTGCTACCAAAGGCTTTAAACTTAGTTTTTAATTAGTACATCAATAGAGATTTCATTTTGATTTCAACTGGAGTTGATTGAACATTATCGGTCCGCAATCTTGAATATCCGATAGTTAAAAAATACGAATACGGTATCAATTTTGGTTGCTGTACATCCCATTATTAGTCTCATAACGCTTACCGATTTTCTAAACGTCAATTAACTTCAGAAAGGTGTTCAGACAAAACCAAAAAAACGATTAATAAAAATTATTGGTAAGGCATGTAAGAAGTTAAATAGAACTTTGGAAAAATTTAGTTTCAAGAATGAAAACATTTTTCTTACAACAAATCAACTTTGATAGTTAGAACCTGTTCTTGTGTGGTTTGGTTTTTAAGTTGACTCTTTAGAAATAAACTAATCCCCTATCTGTTTTACTAGCCTGTCAAGAATTACCACAAGTAGTAGTACACACAGTACCTAGTCGGCGGTGCATCTTGTCAATTATAGACAATTGAAAATCTAGAAAAGTCTGAGACACTGACTTGGGTTGTTTCAGATGACTCAATTCTTCACAGACATGATAGATTGCTGAGTTTTACCTTTGCTTGGTAAAAATACTTGATTATTGTTTTATACTCCAACGATCTTAATGAAAAAAATAAACAAAACAATTTGCTGTAATGGTTACTAATAATTTTGTTTTTAAATAAACAGGGTTAATGATCATTTTTTGCTATTTGTAGGATATCCTCTTCCTGGATATGAAAAACCAATGGGACCATATCCAACCGTAGTTAATCACAAAGATAATAGAAAAATTTTAATAGTTCAAGCATCAGCTCTTGGCAAATACGTAGGTAATCTCACAGTAAAATACGACAATAATGGGAATGTAATTTCTTGGTCCGGCGCACCCATTTACTTGAATAACAGCATTGAACACGGTAAGTTATGTAAAAATAACATAATAATTATTATTATCTAACAATTTCTATGCTTATTAAAAGAATGTCAATGTTGCAGATGAAGATATAGATGAGAAACTTGAAGACTGGGAAGAAGGATTGGAGGAACAAGGAAATAGACTTATAGGTCAAACTAATGTATTATTGCAGCACAGTAATTGCCGATATACTGAATGTAATCTGGGAAACTTTATTACTGACGCTATGGTTTCTAATGCAAGTATTTCTTTTTTATGTTGTCTTTGTTTTCAATGCTATTAATTATTAATTTATTATTGTTATAATAGTAATTGGCAAAACCTTGATAATATTATAAATACAAGTTTTTGTGATAAATTATTATCTTACCCACCTTTATTTAAATTGTTATTTTAATACCTTTTGTTTTCAGTTCTTGAATACTAAAGATAAAAATGTTTGGACATCAGCTGCAATTGCAATTATAAATTCAGGAGGTATCAAAACATCAATCACTCCTGGAAGTAAGTCATTATAGATCGCTAATGATTTGTAAAATTTTAACAAAACTTTTTTTTAGATATAACTTTCAGTGATTTAATATTAACCTTACCTTTTGGTAATACCTTCGATGTAGGTGAAATTCAGGGAAAGCACCTAAAAGCCGCTTTAGAATTTGCTGCAGGCAATGAAAACCATTGGGGTGGCTACAATATGAACTTGTTACAAGTTTCAGGTAGAAATTGCCATTAATACTTTAAAACAGATTTAATTTTCTCGAATTGCAGGTCTTTACATAATTTACAATGTGACAAATCCTATGGGATCGAGAGTTGAATCCGTAAAGGTGCGCTGTAGAGAATGTCACGTGCCGCTATATGAAGATTTAGACCTGGAGAAATATTATAAAATCGTTATTAATTCCTTTTTAGCTGGGGGTGGTGAAGGACATTTAATTTTAGCGAATAATGTGATTAACCGTAAAGTAGGTGAAATCGACATTGACGTACTAGAAAAATACATAAAGAAACGTTCTCCGGTTATTCAAGAACTTCAAGGAAGGATACGAGTAGTTCATTAATTTTATTTATTAAAAAAACAAATTGTAATTTATTAGACTATTAACAGTGTACATAGTATTGAATAAAAATTTTTTGCAATCCTCTACAATTGCTGCAGTTTATCAAAACGAAAAACAGAAATCTATATGGAAATACAGTTTGCTTTTAAGGCGATCATTAGTTTTAATTACTCAACGTTGATAAAAATAATCTTGTAATGCAAAAATTAATAAAGCGGTAAATCCACTGTTGAAACCATTAAGAATTTAACGTACTAAACGCTGAAGGTTATCCAGTGTTTGACGTATTTCCATATTCACTTAACGTCAGATCAGGAGAGAAATTGCTAAAGAGGTTTCAAATATTTATGGTAACTCTTACATAAATAAGAAGGGGATTCCCATGTTATATTACGTTTTGTTTTTTCCCCAATTAGAATTATTTAATAAGTGTACTGTATTTGTAACTGATTGGTAAACACTTACTACTAAGAAATAATAAAATAGGTAAGTATAAGTTACGGTATGTAGGTGTTCATGGGAGGATAATGTTAAAAATTACTTTATAATTTTGAAGTGTGCTGTACTAGCTAAAGCAGGACAGGAAAGATATTTTGTACTTCTATCTACAGAAATAATACGTTACATTTATTTTCGTAGATTATCCTTATCTGTTTTAGATTAGAAAGAAGGTCAATAAATAAATAGAGAAAAGGAAATAAAGGGGAATCCCCTAGTAGACACGTGTCAGGATTTTGTTTTTGTTACTTCATTCTTAGTTAATCATTATTTTAAGAATATATTAACCAACATAAGAATATTCTATGGTTTAAAATATAGTATGTACGCATAGTTTATTTTATAAATAGATCAAAATTCAATATTAGCTTATAATTCTATTAAAGAAACTTGCAGGATAATAATTAAATGATTAAAATAAATTTAAATAATACTTGTGGTATTTTTACTTTTTTTGTCAAAAATTATTTTAAGTACTTCAGTTAAGCAAAAATCAAACATAAAAGATGCTGCTTTTAAGAAGTGTCTAATAAGTAAGACTAATCACTTTTCAATAATTATGACAGTTAAAGATAATGAGTTGATTTTTGTAAGACCACAGAAGGTTGATTAAGTACTTCCGTTCAATCATCTAATTCCAGCCATACATGCATACAACTCGTTAAAAAACTAATAATGGTATTTTCTCTTCCATTCCATCAAAAAGACCAAACTGTTCTATGGTTCTGTTCACACCAGTAATGCTTAATTCAAGAATCTTCAGGTGTGCAAATCTCGCTATTATCATTATATACACCAATTTTGCATTTGTAATTCTTTGAACTGCACTCTATTTAATGAGCCTTACTTATATTGTATTATATTCTACGAAATATTTTCAACTTTAATTCCTCGTTCCCACAGAAAATTTTTAGGATTTTCGTTTTCAGCTATGTGTAGGGTAGTTTAACTAAGTAATGGAAACGCCAAGACAAGACGGTCAATGTGGTTGCTTGTATTTCCGACGTGACGTAATTAGTAGGATTTTGGTAGCAACATCTTTAGTTGTTACAACGTTGATAAAAAGGTACGTCTATTGCTGGATAAGGTAAGATAGGTCGGCTGGTGATGTAGCGGCAGCGCTCACCGTAGAAAACTATTGCAGTTGCGGGAGGTTATTCTCAATAGTAACCACTTGATGAAGTATGAAATATACAGGGTGTATCATGAAATACTGTACATACTTCAGGAGATAATTTCTAAGCATATTTTAAGCGAAAAAGTTCCTATTAACATTCCTCCAATTCCTTGTGGTTTTCCAAATATAGGTGTTAAAGTTCTTTAGAAAAATTGGTTTTTTTTCAGAATCTTTAATACGATAAAAAATACAGAAAGAACTTGACACAGTGCGGTTTGAAATGTTATTAAAATGGTTTTGATATGTCAATTAAATGGGACAAATATCAGAGCAAGAGCGATGTCTACTACCAACGTCTTTTGAACTACAACTTTTCAAATCTTAATTTGATAATGTTGACAACTTTTAAATGTTCTTAACAAATTTTGTCTTTTGTGAAGTTTTGATATCTAATAAACTCTCAGATAAATCAGATTTAAATTTATGAAATATCACAATGCAATACTATATGAAATATTTCTTAGATATTCGAAAGTTTAATTAAAACATAGCTGAAGCCTGTTTCATAGCTCGCGGTGATCATTTTGTCCAAATTTTGTAATAAATTACTTTGATTCTGTAGATATCAGACATTCTTTAATTATGAATTTTGGAAAAAATTGTTGAAGAGAACTAAAACATTCTGCATCTTGAAAAAGGTGAAGAATTGAATAGATATTAATAGAATCTTTTTCCTAACCTTAAAAGCTGTCGATAAATGTATGGCATCCCACTTTTCCTAACGCTGCTCGTCGTATGTCTTTGCCCTGGGGAATGACAAGACTAATGGCATCAAGTGTATGCTTTCCTGATGTTTTGCTAGGGCGAGGTTAATAGGATCGTGGTTTTCAAAACTTAGAGTGCATAGCATCCGCGTTTGACGTGACTTTTTTGCCTCTTAGGAAACAACTAGTAAGTGTGCTCCAATAACTGGTTCTGTAATGGATGTCTTATCTTGCTGGTGCCTTTTACCTCAGTCGGCATCCAGTATCAACCTTGTTATGGGCCGTCACATCTTCGCTGCTTCTAACGGTGCCAAGCCAGTTTCATTCATTTATTATCTCCATCATAGTCGCCTACTATTTTGGTTGCTGAATCAATTCACTTGAGACGTAGCTCCAAACCACACCCACATGAGGCCAGCGCCATAGCTCTATCTACTCTGTTATCTTCACGAATTACAATGTCAAAGACTGTTATTGCTTTTGCGTAGAAGAGTACAGCAACCTCCAAACTACTTTGAAGCTACGTATTTCTAAAGATTAATTCAAAAAGTTCATAACATTCAGCCGTGCTAAAAACAGTTGTTTTAATCGGTGACTAGACTTTTGCCTCATTAGAACAAGTAATAGTTACTCTGCGACAGGTTTCAAGCCCAAATAACTCGACGAGTGTGACAGAACCGCCGAGAAGAAGGAAAGAGTGGAGAACACTACCTCGTGACAAACTAAACTCGATGATTAGTTAGACCAAAGGTTAGATAGTAGAGGCAAGTTAAGAAAAAAAAAGTCTACAGACAAGACTTAGGCTCTTGTGATTCGTGTTTATTTTGTTATCCATCCTGTCTACGTGATCTTTGCATCTTATTTCTCCCATCTCATTGCATATCACATTTCTTTTTTTAACGTTTCCTTCTCTATTTTTTCTTTTCACTTCTCCATGATCTTGACGCTTCTTTTTACTGCATACATTATAGATGTTAATAGTAGGCATTAGAATTATATACGTTAATAACCTTCAGAATATGCTGCATATACTAAACATACTACGTTCTTAAAAATTTTAGAAATATGTTGCTTTACATAAATGCTGCATATATGCACTGAAACACCTACTAAGTTTAGTGATATGTAACGTGGAGATTGCACTGAGCAGTGATCGGTTTTGTCTGCAGGCGTTTTATTATTCTAATATTGCCGTTCTAATTTTGCTATTTTTTCTGATATTTTTGCTTGTGTTATGAAACCTGTACTTAGTTGCTTTGTACTTTCTTGAGGTCACTTGTTTGCAGTTTTCTATCTTGCAAGGTTTTTTGATCAAGTTTTTCAGTTCGCCCTACAGTTCTTGTTATTTCTATGTTTCCTAATCGTTTTCAAGTAATTCTCTATTTCTGGGCGTTTTCATTGCCGTCTGTATCATAACCAGTATTCTGTCTAATCCATTGTTTAGTTCATTGTTTTATACTGTTGTACTCTCCATTTTTCCCGGTTATAAGGTTTTGAAAGTATGGTACTCAGAGTGTGTGATAAATTTACTTGCACATCTTTCTTAATTGATTTCTTAATAACACAAACTAGATCTTGTCCTGTCATTCACATTTCCCAGTCGTTTTGCATTAGTTTTCGTTTTTGCATCTTTCTGATTGTGCTGTTAACTCGATCAGTTTTTCTCTCTTAGGTATCTACTGCACTTGATTTCTGGATTCTTTAGCAAAATTTTTTAAAACATTATAATATTGTTTTGTTTTAAAATACCACCTTTATTGTATTGCTTGAGTAATATAATGGCTTCTTTTGTTATTGGAATTTAAGGAATTCTATTTAAAAAGATTAAATGGAAATGCGTATAGTCAATTAATAAAATAATGTCGCGAATTGTTTTATATCTTAGTGTTTAATGTTTGATTCAGTGTCAAAGTGTTAATCATTGAATTAAGATTAATTATAGATTACAAATATTGCCATCAGGTCAAACGACAAAATGTAAAATTTTTGCGACATTACTACATGATTTGACTGTATTCTAAACTATTTTTATACAAACCGCATCGATTGTTGTGTTTGCAGATTACAGGTTATTACTTCTAATAAGAAATTCCAAACTACTGAAATCCCATAAAAAACCTAAGGTTATACCCCGTCATGAGTTTACTATCGAAGTTCTAATACGATTAGTGAAAGGGAAACCTTTATAATTAATTGCCGTACGATTGCTGACGTTGGTTTTGAACTAAAAACTAATCATTTTAGAACATTTCATACAAATATATTGCAATAAAACAAAGGTGGTGCTGACAAGATTTGGTAACTTTTAAGCCTGCATTATACATGTAATTTGTAACAGATTGATTGACAGGTTTTTTAAAAATTATCTATATTTTAAAATTTAAAAAAACAAGATTGAGGATATTACAGAATCAATTGATATCATAAATAATATTAATAGAATTAAATGAGAACAACAAATTGCACGAAGATTAAGTAATTTTTTAGAAAAAATCAGGAAAGCAGATCATCAACTCCAACATGGTATTCAAAAATAGTAGAAAATAAAATTATTATTTACATTATTATTTAAAAGAAACTAATTACTTAACAGTATAATAAAAGTCAATCACAGGTAATGGGCCACTGAAGTGTAATAAAAACATTCTTTACAAGAATTTTAAAGTTTTTTAAGCATTTTGAAATTTTGTCTCATTGGTCTCACTGTCGTGTCATTTGTCAAGCAAATTTAGGCATGCCTACTCCAATTAATCACCTAATTAATGAATTATTCAATTAATGAAAGCAGTTGCAAGCTTCTTCTTCTTCTTCATTTTGAATACTTTTTCTCAAGACTAAGCACTTTAGCTCAAACTGATTCAAGTTATGCGGTTGTCTTTAATAACACCCTGTATATTAAACATAATATACTGAAAGCGTACATATTTTTAATACTACATACTATATGTGGGACAAATCGAAATAGACAATTGACAACAAATTAAGTATCTAGTTCTTTTTTTACGTTTTCTAGGCAGCTTCCTGGAAATAAAAAAATTGATAAATGTTACACAAGTCAATTATTTATGTCTATTGATAAGCGCTTAGATTTCTATATAAAAAATAAAATATCTTGAATCAGTTCTAGGTAATTATTTCATATTTTCAAGACCAATTCATTAAAGTCTGAATCGTAATTATTACATATTTGACACTGATAATGCAAACTATAATTTAATTCGTGCTGTAACAAAACTAAAACCGGTTTTTTATAGTGGAACTAAGGAAATTAGCGTGAGAAAACGAGTGGTTACATAAACATTATACTTTTTGATAATCCTTTAGTCATAATTGTGATTTCTATTCAGTCAATTCACTTGTTTGTTTCGCGAGT
>VTPC01083746.1:0-14432 GCA_011009095.1 Ignelater luminosus | reverse complement strand
TACTCCTTGATCTTGACAAATTCTTTTCATGTCAAAATCCTTAAGATATTAGTAATCAAGAACACGCTCTAGATTTATTATGTTGAACATTTTTTAAAGATTTTGCTTTTTTCCTTATGAGATGACTATGATTTCACTTACTTTAAAAATAAATTTAATATTTTTGAAAATTGCGTTGTGTATTGTATCCTCATTTTTTATGGTTTGCATAATTCACTCGATTTATATCTCCAAAATTTCGTAAAAGGACTAAGAAATGACGGACGCAATAAACACCGAGACAAGTATGAGCAGAAATTTATTCGAGAACAGCATTGAAATAAAATACCATAATCGCGATTCTAAAAATAGACTGCGATAACGTCTAAAAATAGATTGCGACGTTGCAATTCGAGGACGTAACATTATTCGTAAATAGTACAGGGTATACATGGATTTGTATATTACTTTCACGCTTCTACCGGAATTTTGCTGAACTAAAAATATACGTTTTGTACACTAATGAGACGTTACTGCAACCGCTCCAAATTTAAAGATCTCGTTATATCTCGGAAATCCCAATAAATAGCGCAACGATTTGACAAAGATAGAGAATTGATAGTAAAGCGGTCACGTGTATCATAGTATTATCTTCAGGAGCTTGAAGGGAACGCTAAAAACAAGGGTGACTTTGTTGCGTCCGGTATACGAACGCAACAACTCGCCGGACGCAATAATCAATGTAAAATGTAAATGTATGGACGCAATAATGATAGAAGGATGTATATATATATATATATATATATTCTTCAATTCAGCACAAAAAGGAAAATCATGGAGGACGATTTAATCAATTATCAATCTTTGGCACTACGTAAGGCGTACAAGATGATGGAAATCAACAAGTATTTCTTTTTTCGTAAGTAAGTAAAGCATCTAAATGACAGAACGTCACTCGGGCAAGTTTCGTCCAATGGTCAAAGGCAACTACAAAGATAGCTACTTTGGAGCCAGAAAAGGTCAAAATCAAAGTGGCTAGATGAGCTATCCGTACAAAAACTTAAGATACCAAACGGTGGGTCCAATTATTTAAAGTTCTACATCTTTGAAACTATGCATATTTTGTTAATGTAATTTAACGTAGATCAGTTTCTTTCATGCCCGCCTCTTACCATTTAAGAGAAAAAAATCAAGTTGAGAATCACCTTGTATATAAAATTCGGAAAAGCTAATGAAAACGTTTTACCAAAAAAAAAGATTTTTAATTATAAGCTCCCAGAGTTGAAAGGTATATGTAGATTTTATTTAAGAAACATCTTATGAGCGCATACTAAACAATTACAAATAAAACTGAAAGTTTAAGACACGCAAGCTCATTCTATTTTCAAACATTATCAATCAAAATCAATACAGTGTTGTATTCTACTCTATAGTGTATGCGTCATTTTGTTTTTTTTTTTATATACTACGTGTATCAAACACTGACCAACTAGTTATTTCCAAACGCCAATCACTCACTGAAACTGTGTTTTTTAAACAGTAACAGTATGATTATCAAATTGTGGTTGCATATTGTTATTTGATAAGTGAGAGATCATTTCCGTTTTATACACTAATGTATTCTGTTATATTTTTCAGTTTCGAAATGAAAGATAACTGTCTTAAAGAACAGATCTCTTTGCTTTCTTCAATTTATGTGTACAAACTATTGTTCTACTTACTTATTTAAGGAGTTTTGCAAGTAATGTCAAAATAGAAAGAAAGGCGGTTTTTATCAGTTTTGATTTTTGAAATCGACAAAGTACTTCGTTTTCGAGATATTGCAACTCAAAATCAGCATCTTATGCAGGAGTGTTTATGATAATGAAGTGAAGTCTTTGACGTAAAGAAACATAAAAAATAAAGAGATCTTGATAAGAGTTTGAAAGGGATAAAAGGATATCATTTGAAATCCTTGTGTAAATAAAGTAGAGTGTTTTCTTCTATACGGTTATTGAGCATTAACAGAAAATACATCTACAAAAATTGCGGTTTTCCACCATGCTTTCGTTTAAACCTGGCAATGCAACAATACTAAAAAATAAAAAAAATAATTAAAACTGAGATTACAAAACTAATATCTCTAAACTAAATAAGAAGATGCTCATAACGTGCAATATTTGCCTTTCTTTCTTGTTTAGAAGAGCTTGAGAAATTCCAAATTAATGAACAAGCCCTTGGTAGATAATAAAACATTTGTGAACTCTAAATCACTGATTCTATTTTTAAGAAAAAAGCTGATGTGAATGTTCTTTCTTAAACTAGAGACGAATAAAAAAGTTGCCCCTGCAGATGTTATCTGGTTGATGCATTTAAAGTCTTGAAAATTATACTAACCTAATGTCCCTAGTTTTTTTTAATAGATTAAATTATTAAATACCTACATACCAATAATGTGAAAAATCAATTTTGCTGAATTCAAATTTTTGTAATCACACGTAACTCACTATGCGGTAGTAGCATAACTTACACACAATAACAATAACGTTTCTTTCTAACTTACTGAACTAAAATGCCATGAAATGCAGTTTTAACACCAATCGATTGATGATATGTTACTAACCGATATAATAGAAATGAATTATTTAAAGAGATCATATTAAAAAATACTACACTGTATGACATAGTTTCAATAACAGTATATTTTAGGTATCACTATTTATTTATTCATGTGTAAGACGCTTGGTAACGGCAATGTTATTTAATTTTAATTGGAAAAAGTAAATTAGAATACGAATGGAAATTCATTTTTAGTTAATCACTTATTATTATGTTTAAATTATGCAAAATATTGTTGCTTTTTTTGTGGGATATGCGAACTATAAATAAACATTGTTTAATTAAAGATTGACTAAGAAAAACCGAATTTATTTCTGGAAAATCAAATGTAAAATACTCACCTCTCTTTAAACCAAACAACGTTATTCTTCCCCTTTAATGCGTAAAACTTGGTTTGATGAAAAATTTCGTGAAGGTCATGGATAAAAACGGTCAAGGCTCTTTGTATTTAAAAAGTGTTGTTTCAAGATTAATTGACACAAAGCTTAAAAAAGGAATCTTGGTTGAAGAACATCGATAGAACGCAACTATATAATGAGAAATTACTATTAGCCTTCAAAACGAGAAGATACATCAAACTGCAAGCGCAAAAAGTTAGTTAATAATAAAATATTGTTTCCACAAAGTTATGTAAATGATAACGTTTCTCAAATTTAGAGGGTAATCACTAAGAATTTTGATTTGCTAACTTTCATAATCCAATCTAGTGTTTCTTGTGGGAAGTACAGTTTCATTGACTAAAGATTTCTGAGACAATTTCCCCCTTTTGAACAATCTTCAAAAACGAAAGGGTCCTCGCTAGATTCTCGTTGGGTTTAAATGTCCCGAGTTCTCGTCTGAGTGTGACTTTCCCAGTGCAGATTTAATCAACCTTTAGCTTGTAGTACCGAAGCTAGATTGTGGTGTTTTCTGGCTTATTTCTATTACCGTTTGGTGATTCTATGTGCGATGCTTAGTGGTGATAGCCATTAGAAGTTAATTTTCACTCGTTTTTGGATTATTTCATTTTACCACTTTAAGGATTGAATTTAGGAGCCTTTCTTCTCTTGTTTTACTGGATTTAGTTTTTTAAAGTGCTTATTAACTTTTGGACGTGTGCGAGGATCCATGAGAAGACGCGTTGGAGCGTGCATCTCAGCTGGATGTAGACATTTTGAACACTTGTTGATTTGATGTTTATTGTTAATTATTTATTTGTTTCAATACTTACAGAGAAAAAATAAAATCGTATTTTTAAATGTTAAATTGCTTATAGCTTGTAATCGAAGAGGTTGCGGACATATGTTTATAGGAATTATTTTTCTTATTTTGGATCAGAGAATACGTCTGTAAAGTTTGAACACATCTTAGGTATACATCCTGTATATTAGGTTTACACTGTCAGTAAATGTCTTCTTATTTCAATATGATAAGGGTTCAGATCCAAGTAAACACTTATAAATTGTTTGCTGTTAGAACAGTAGTCTGATACTATGAAGTCTTTTGTTATCTGATATAACATTTATTGTGTTTACTTCCTTTTTGAATTGGTTGACAAGATATTCCTGGTATAAATATATAAATTTTTTTAATTTTGGTGAAATATTTATTGTACTGCTCAATGTTGGAAAATTTCGCATTTAAAACAAACAAATTCTTGTTCATTTAATATTCTCTTTACCTGCTTCTTACTGTTGAGAAGTAAGAAGCATGATAACCATTAGAGCGCAGTTTGGATTAGAAGTCACTCTCCTATTCTGTATTTTCACCAAACCCAGCTTTTAGAAACTATTTGGTTATTGTTTTTCTACTGCTCTTCAGGCGGTTGACACCCAAATTAGCCATTAACAAAAGTTATATAGATTTTCTAACTCTGACATAGATTTTCTGGTATTCATAGCGCAAATAAGTTTGTTTTTAGAGAAAGTCTTCTATAAATTATTTTAATATTCTGTTTAATTTGTATATGGTGGAAAAAAGAATAAAATAAACGCTTTTTAAATGGGTGACTGGTTGTATTGTCTAAAAACAGTACCGCCTTCCTTTTCTTGCGCTACATCTTTCTGTCAAAGTTTGAGGCCATTCCGATATAATCTGCCTACTCATCCAAGCTTTTTTGTTAAAGCACAATTACAAAGGCAATTTGTTCACATGCGAATTTTTAAAGCAAAGAGAAGTTTTTTGCTCCCGATAATTAGAGGTTTTTCCTTCTCGCCAATTATATTTGTCCATAATGAAACGGTAATTCTGTCTTTTGAAGCTTAATGGCCACTACCCTTTGCTCTTTTAAAGTAAATGTTTCATTGACTAACGCACGAAAACGATATCCAATTCCGTCTAGGTTAAAAATATGTCTACTTTTGCTGCTTTATTATGTTCGAAAAACTTACCTTACAAAACCAATCATAAACGATTTGGTCTATGGCTAGCCCAGGTGTTTTTGGGAATCCACTTTTCCTTTCGCTGTCATTTTCTAAAGAACTTTTACAAATCTCTTCTTTTTGTTTTGAACTATCACCTGTTGTCCTTTTATAAATGCTAAACTTTTGGGAAAGTTTACGTATACTTAATTTCTGGCTTTCCGCTACCATAAATTATATTGGATTTTGCCTCCAACGTTAAACACTTTTGCTTCGAAGTAATGACGGTTGACGATGTTTTCTTTAACAAATGTTAAAATAAACTAAACTCAATTTTGTAAATAATAAGCTTTGCGTCGTAGCTCACTATAACGTTAAATACACTTTTGCTACTTGTGTTTTAGAAATTTTGCAGAGTTAATTTAAAAAAAAACATAGGATGGACAAACGAAACGGTCTTCGAGTTCCTGGAGGTCCACCAGACGGAACCCTGCATATAGAATCCGCGACATCATAGGAATAAAAATGCAGTGGCAGATGCATGGCAAAGAATTCATCGTATGTTAGATTTTAATAACTGCACTCTTAATGAATTATGCTTCCTTTGAATTTGCATGTGAACTACTATTCGCCAGCATTATCCATCAGGAATTTTCTTACGCGAATATTCGGTGGCAATTAAACAAGTGTGGAGACTATGTTCGGTATACATTCGTAGCCGCATATTTGACCTCGAGTATTCGTGGACGTAAACGAATATTCGTAAACGCATGTGTGGAGCCGGCGTGTACGTACACCTAATTTTTGTAAAATTCCAACTAATTTAAACTTCAGAGTTCATTTTTATTTTAATTTAATAAAGAACCATAACTACCAAATAACTTTATTTTTAACTATTAGTACACACCTACATAAATACTAAGAATTTTCAGAATAATTGTAAACTGTGATACAATAGATAAAGATTACGGTGCAAATGTCTGAATCTAATTTATGTTTGCTTAAACCCCCTTGCTAGTGAACAGGCAGACCATGCTACTTTTAATACCTATAATACGTAATCATTTGCATCATTTGATTACCAACAATTCTTTGCATATATACTTACAGTTAAAAGCGTTTGTGAGTTAATTGTGATCAAACCCCCAGCTTTTATGATAATTTCAGCTTGGGAATTCTGAATCATAAGCAGCGATGGTGTCTTTAGAGAAGGAAAGTAGTGAGAATACCAGTTAGAGAAATAGATACCGTCTGAAACTGCCAGTGCCTAAAAAAATTAATTACAATTGGAAAAGTACAGGATGTTCCAGAAATGCATATAAAGCTTCGGGTAATGTCTTTTCTCGGTCAAATCTTGATATAAAACCAAAAAAATGTTTCTCCACAAGAGAGTTTTCTTGTACGAAACTCTTCAAGGTACATCGAATTCTAAAAAAGTATTGTCAAACACGCAAACAAAATATTTAGTATACCTTCACAAAAATTGTTTACAATTAAGATTTACAGTAAGTATTAATCTAACCAGTAGAACACTTTCTGGAGATAATGTTAAAAGCGAAAATTTAGTTGAATAATAAATATGACAGCCATGTCGATTCATGGCATCGTGATAAGCTGAAAACTTTTATTTTGTCAAATTCTGACCGTTCGTGCAATTTGAATTACATTTATGTTTAGCTCCTGTTTTTCTTCCAGTTTTAGCTATGAGATATACAGCGAACGAATACATGCACATGATTTAATTTTGGGGAAATGGAGTGGTAATATAATTACAATCTGCAGATTGCAGACTTAGTTTAGCGTACGCAGAAATTCAAAAGCAAAGAAGAGACCACGTTAATACCACAAAACGGTTCAACTTTTCTCTATAGCTTTTGGAAAGACAAAAAAGGAATTCAGGTTTCATGAATGATAATGATAGACAAAACGACGTTCACACGCAATGGCGTTTTTATTTCACTTAAGGACCATGCACTGTAATATTGTTACGTTCATTTTTTTTATGAACCTAACATGTGTCTTTATCCTCACCAACTCCGGTTATCTTTACCGGTTGGTCCATTTGAAGCTTATTGCGTCCGAATTTGTTTGAGATTTTGATACCTTAGCTTTTTGTCTAAATTCCCTATTCACTTATTAGGTGTTACACCAATTTTTTGCTTGCCTTATTAGTGATTTTATTGTTTTCAGTGGTATTCAGTTTTATCTTAAAGGAATGCGCGTTTCGGATTATACTGTCGAGATTAGTTTTCCGAAGGTTAAATTTTTCTTTGTAATTTTTAAACAAATCTGCAGTTGCCAAATATTCCTTTGTTGTCCTCAAACTGGCATTCTGAATGGTCATTGGTTGGAGAATGTGCATTTTGCTGGTCGATCAACTTTCTGAGTTGCGACGGGGGGCAGTTTAAGAACTCGCTTTGTGACAGACGGGTGTGCTGATCATTATCTCTTTCACGGTTTGTAACCGTTTAAATTTCTTGTTTTGTTCCATTTTGTGGAAAAGTGCCTAGTACTTCCGCGAGTGCGTGCTACCTTGTGGAGGCCACACTTGAAATCGGGGATTATCTTGTTTATTAAACTTCGTTAGAAAGCTTCAAATACATTGAAGATATGTTGGTCTGTTCCGCCTTTTTAGTCTGTTCTCACCTGCTTGCGTGTCCTTCATAGCTTCTTTGGAAGAGCCAGTAGCTTCTTTGGGAGAGCCAGTTTGCAGGAGACGTCAGCGCTCTTGGGATATCTCCCGATGCAGTAGTGGGAAGCTGCTCCACACCACTTCCTAAGCTCCAAAAACACTCGTGGCATATCGGCACTGCGCGTCATCGATTGAATTTTGGACGTCATTTTCTGGCTTTGAAACGGCTTCTTGTCTCACCAAGCATACTCCAATCAGTGATTCTCAACCGTAATTACTCTAAGATCGTGTGATGCAAGACTTTTTATTTTATTGTCGGCTTCTTGCCTTCAGGAACGTTTAACCTCTACGAATTTAGTTACTTGTAGTTTGTTGGATTTCCTTATAATCAATCTTTTATTTGCTTTATTGAAATGTTTTACTTTATCTACTTTATTTAATTTTTTTGCTTGAAGATTTTCTTTTGCTCTCTGAGAAAGCTTTAGAGTTAATTTCCCCTTTTTTTGGAAAAGCTTCACAAAACCATTATATGAAAAGATTCTGTAAATAGTTTTTAATTTTTTTTTACAGTTACTTTAGATAAAATTGTGTTTTGAATTATCTAAGATTTCAATGTTAGTTTTAATTTTAACGATTTTTTAGGTGATAAAAGTATAAGAACAGTTTTGTGTTTTGTATTTTGTTTCAGGTTGAAAATAAACAATTTTTTTCTGTCTGACGTAGTTACATCAGCTGAATCTACTATCTTCAAGTAAGCAATACAAGCTCTACAGAGAATCTTAATATATATGTGCAGTTTGAGCCGGTATTCGACGATAGTGCCCTTTAGTATCGAACTGAGAATATACGTGATGTTTAAATGGAAATTTTACAGAGATTTCAATTGACGCTTAATTTGGTACTTTTTTCATCTCAGATGAAGCTATTTGGCTCTTTGATGGAACGGAACTGGCGCTTTTATTAGATACAATATTGGCAACACTGACTAGGCCTATATGTGAGTTATTTTTTATAAACCACTAAGTAATACATATGAAAACACAATAATTTATTTATTGATTTATTTAAATGTAACCAATGGAGATAGAATGTTTGACTACAAGAACAATAATATATTTAAAATGTATTGTAATAAAATTAATTTCTTTGGATATTTGTGCATGATTTACATCCACTTCTTTAATTTAATACAATGTCATTATGAATTTGGTATAATGAAATTTAATAACAGAAAATGCAATGGTAGCCTTTCTAGTCATTCATAATGTCCATAAATAAATCTACACACGCCACTGACACTAGCGTAACGACATCTGTTCGAAATATCGGTATTACGCATCAACTATTACTTCAAGGTCATCGGTCGGCGTTTGAAAAGAACAAAGGATTTTTGACGAGTTGGTCTACTTCTATAATCACTATACGCTGGGCAGACCATAAGCTGGTCTTAGAGTAGCTACCTGTAACGCGAGCTTACGTTACAATATTATTAAAAATATTGATTTATTTCAAGTTTATTTGCAAATACCTGTAGTCCGTGACAATCTACAGTGTGTACAATGTGTATTTGTTAAAATATTCACACAACACTAGTTTTTTCTTAAAGATCTTCTACATAATAAAATAAAGGTTATCTATAATTTTGAAATACATAAATAACTTTTAAAATATTTTTGATCTAAAAGTTCCATACCAAAATCTGTATTGACTATTAGTCTACTTTTCCCTGATATTCCAATTACTAAAGGCTTTTACACTGCTGCCAAACTTAATTTTTTTCTGTCGTGCGCAGAATAAAGCACTTTAGGGAGTTTTGGTGTCAGCAGATATGGGTTCTGTATTAATACTAAAATAGAGCTATCTGAAGCTTTATATGCATCTCGGAATACTAAAGTATACGATCTACTATTAGGTATGCCAGTAAGTTATTATATTATGCCATTTTCTACCTCGCTTGCAATATAGTTTGTTGGAATACAATAGAAAGCCAGTTGGAGGGTGAGAAACAAAAACACAAGTCCATGTCTTGTTTGGATGTAGAAGTATCGGCTAAAACGTGAACGTGTTTATCAACCACATGTATCTAAATAATTTAGTATTGCAAATACTCTTGCGTTTTAAAGAAAGTGGTTGTTTACTGAAAAATTAATTAATAATTACCTGTCGATTACTGTAAATAATTCTGCACATATTAACGGGCTAATAGTGACATACTCCAATAATAGTATCAATGAAAACGTTTGTTTAAATTTCCTAATAAACCTACAACAGAACATTGTAATCTGTAAGGCTACTACTGTAATTATTTTGTATACCGTAACATCAGTTTATGATGTTTAATGCCAATTTGCATTTTATTCAAATGGATTATCTCCGCTTCATTCAAGTTCTTGACGTCTACTGTCAATGTCTTTAAATACCAAGACAGAATTCTAAACTGAAAAGCTATTTCAACACAGAATCCCAAGTACATATAATCTAAAGCGCAGAGGAAAACAGCAAAAAAGGGTACCATAATGAGTTCTTCCACCATCGTAAAGTAATACAGGACATTATAATTTTCCAAAGTCCAAATTCCTATTGGTAGTGATTTTGCTTGTAATAATGGAACAAACTCTGCAATAACTATGGACGTTATTACCATGAGAAATGACACTTTTTGGAAATGAGAAATTAAATGATGTATTGAGTTTATCTCTGTTTTTAATCTTTCGCTACACATGTTGGAATCCCAAAACAGCTTGGTATCTTCAATAAGTTTTATAACATCAAGATTACGGTGTGTAATAGCTATTAGTTTCCCAAGTATCTGAAATTAAAATAACTGTAAATTTTTTCATTCTTACATTTCGTATGCGTTTACCTGTCCAAACCCAAATACTGCTTCCAAAGTGCGTACGATGTCAGATACATCCTTTTTAATATTTGCGACCTGTACCATAGCTATTGCGATTATGTTAATTAGGCATAAAGCGAATATAGCTACTAAAAGAAATCTTCTAAATGCGTTCTCAGTAAAGAAACCCATTATGTATAAACATGAAAACGGTAGCTTCAAACTTTTTGGTACTTCGGCAACTATTCGATCCATGTTTGCGTATTTCGTTAGGTATACACTATAACAAAGAAAAAGTAACAAGTTGCGTTTCTAATAACAAAACCAGTGAAACAACGAACGCATACTGCACACGCAGCTAATTATACATTCTACATAAAACTAAGTACATATAAAGAAAAGCTCGAATAGGTTATAGTAGTTTTTTTAAATTTGGAATTTTCTTGTTTCGCATTATATATAGAGGAAAGTTTATGAAAGAGTACAAGCCAGCGCTCTCGATTTCTGACGTCATGACACCTAATATGTAGATGTGTAATATCTAATCTCCATACAAAATAAAAGCGATTTAAGAATCGGAAATAAACTTAAAGCGAACCTAAAGAATTAAGCTTTCGGAGATATCATTAATCAACTATAAACTTGCAAACTGATAAGATTTGGCTCATTAAAATAATGACGATGAAAACAAATGAAACAGGAAAAGGTAAATTACAGTGAGACAGTTGAAGCGGTTTTTAGATAAGACACAAATTCGAGTAAACTTCTACCCAAGTTACTTCTTTTCAAAGAAACAATAAAAATAAAAAGGAAAGGGCGTCTTGCCCCACCCTAAAGAATTAATCAACCAACCATAAAGGGATGCTATTAATGAAATAATTAGATCACGAACCAAATAGTGATAACGATCTATATCTATACAGATCTATGGCAGAACTAAAAGCTAGTGACTGGACGTGATGATACATGAAATTGAACTCACACAAGACGTAGAATTAATTACAACGATAAGGGTATGTTACGAACATAGACTAGTCGTTACATCAAAATGAAGATTCGAATTCTGTTGTTAAGACAGTTGCTGCTGTATGTACTACCAAAAATTAAGAATTTAAATTAATTATGACCTGGAAACGTTCTTTGCGGTAATCATGTAGTAATTACAGTGAACATAAATATTTTGCATTGTATTAAAGCACTGCGTTCTGTTGCGCAAATAATGTTTCAATAGATTAGCTACATCGGGACTGATCGTAAGTTGCATATATCACGTCTGTTTCTTATTAAGTAAAAACTGAGTTAGGAACTCTTGGTTGGATCGGGGGATCGACTTAAATTGTTATTCAAAAGTGCTCCCTTGAAGGATTATTGCAGATTATAGTTGCAAAATAGTGTGTTGAAACAAACCAAAATGATTGATGACAGTTTGAGACTTAGGCGTTAACATTTCAATAATTTTTGTAGTTTATAGTTGGCGGTGGTGCTATTTAGTGCTTAACCAGTCAGTGCTGTACTTGTCATGTAAATTTATTCCCGTATGCATCATATTCTTGTTTTCATGTAGTGCTACCAATTTTAAAAATATTGTTTTTGGCGAGAAATCTAACCTGCCATCACGCAGTTTAAACCAGTTGGTAGTCAACAATTATTATAACTCTTATTAATTATATAAAATGATTTGAATGGGCATATAAAAGGGGGGGGGGGGCACTTCGATCAGATTAGAAACCTCTGCATATAGGTGGTTAGATATCAGAAGCATCTTATGGTATGAAGTTTTATAGTAGAAGAGAAGCCAATATCCAACCTGTTGGATGTTCGGTAGTGGTATCAATTTTGGGTGTCAGTTAATTATGATTGAAAACCGATTCCTGGGTATGTCATAGTAGGAAAGGGTTAGATAAACATCACATTGGTTGAATTTTGTACTTTGGATTTGGCCGAAGTGGCGAGAGATGACTTGGGACTTCTTGAAATTGGGTTTAGTACACCACAGCCAAACATATGTCCTCATTCGGACTACAATCCTATCTAGATAGCCGGAATGTTTGGTCCTAGAACTAAGGTATGCCGACTTGAAGTAAATAGAGCTAGGGACAATAGAGCACTTTGGAAAACATCTAACTAAAATAAAAAGGTGTAAATACGTGACGGTTGTTGCGGGTTTAAGAGATAACCATTAATTGTTCAAACGAAGGCGGTTTTAATTTTAGACATATCCAACAGAGAAAAGTATTTCATGGTTTGCTTTGGTTCGCTTCGAAATCTAAAATGTTTTTAGTTTAGTTGGACATGCCGATAAAGGCAAATCAGGAAGAATGGAGTTAGAGATTTTAATAATTGTATGATAGAGAAACCTGGAGAGTTCTAATAGTTGGGTCGATATTGAGAGTTCTGTAGAAAGGAAGTCGGAGGATAGAAGGCGTTAAAGAGTGACTCTAGATTAAAAGTCGCCTGCCAAGCGCTAAAATTAAATGAGTGGGTGGAGTGCATCGGCGTATGCAAATTCGGGGGAGTGGAGTGAAAGGTGGCGAGAACTAAAGAAGATACAGCAGGCGGGAAGTGTTAGTAACTTACAACAATTACACGGTTAGTATGGTAGGTGGATTAGAACTGTTGTAGGAAGGAAAGGTGTAACCAATCTCCAGCGTTGGCAAACACATCAAAATTGAATTATTTAGAGTTATGCTTATTTTCCACAGCCTTTGTCGCACTTAATTATTTACATCTACTTACAACAATTTTTGTTTCTTTTTAATATGTATTTTCGATATTCAAAAGTATTATATATTAACCAACCGAAAGTGTAACGTGTAGCTAGTAAGTAGTCTCCTACTTGACGGTTTACTGGGATCCAACACTTAACGTACTTTTTTAAGTTTACTTGGTTTTTATTTTCAGTCTTTAAAACGTTTTTAATATTAAAGAGAAGACAAAACAGGATATCTTTATTAACTGATAAATATATATTTTGTTTTGTTCAAGTATTTAAACGAAGATAAAACAAGAAAGTTAACTTATTAAACAACATTACATGGTCTCGAGCTTTGTCTCTGCGGCAATGGTTTAGTTAAATAACTTGAATGTATGTATGTATCTATTTATTTCTCTACAATTGTAATTAGAATTATAATTACAATAATGTAAAACTTTTTCTTTTCTTAGTTTTCGTATCAATGAAGTACGCTGCACTAGTTTGAATTTAAGGGTCTGTTCACACACAATCGCGTCCGTTCACCGAGATCGACGCTTTGAATGGCGCAAAAGAAGGAAGTAAAACGGAGGGCCGGACCTGGGATCTGGGTATCTTATCTGCACTGAAGATGCTTAACTTAATCAAAGTTGTCAATGTTTAACTAAATTGTTTCTTGTTGCAAAAAATCTTAACACCTGATTGGTGCTTTTAGAGAAAAATTGCATGCAATATTTTGCGTACTTACATGTGCGTCTTCGTTAAGTGTAGCCGACTCATTCAAAATCTCTTTTCCTACAATGTCAGTGAGCTTTACTTAATTTACTTTTAGTATAAAACTAAAGATTTAATTCAACTAATCGTGCGTCAAATACAGGATAATCTCGTAGCGTTTCCTGTAATATTGTAATTTATGTTTGCTAGTTTAGAAATGAACAAAAGGTGTTTTATTTTCATTGTACAGTTCCAAACGTACTTATGACTGACATAATTAGGTAAATATCTATGTTTTATTTTTCCTTTTCTTACTTAATTAAGGTACTGTGTCCACAAGATACATTCAGGCTCTCACGTAATTTCATCCAATTACACAGTAATATATTTGTTTTATAGCATAAAATTTTAAATATTCTATACGGTAAACGATGGGAAGTAATTTTTGTATAAATACGCTATTAACTGGCCCGTTGGAAATTATATATAATTTAGAGGAAGCAATTTTGTAAAAATAAGAGTATTGAATGTTCTCGTCAAGTATCTTAGAAAACACTTTCAGAACGTTGCCGTCGGCACATTTATGTTGTACAAGTTCAGAGGAAGAGGAAGGAGTATTTTAAATAAAAAGAAGTTTGAATA
>VTPC01083737.1:0-26159 GCA_011009095.1 Ignelater luminosus | reverse complement strand
TAATGATATGTGTTAGAGTATATATGCAAAATGGTAATACTAGTTTTAATATTTTTAAATTTATATTGTCAATTCCACAAGCGTTAGATGTTAATTTACTTACAATTTTGGCTACTTCTTCAGCTGTTATTTCTCTAAATAAGTCAGTTGGAGGGTTGTTATTAAATCTATTGTTAAGGAAATAATTCATTGTATTATTATCAACAACCACATTTTGAACAATATTTGTAAAGTAATTAACTGTATCATTTGTAAATTACCCTTAAATTATGCGATTGGTAATCAGAAACAAATATTGTCTATTCAGATTTACCAATTAATACACATTAAGAATACAAGCAAGAAAATGAGGCCTTACTAAGATAATAATTTAATCTAATATTTATTTCAGTAAAAAGTCTTTTTCACGTATACCCTATTCTTCTAGGTGTAGGGTAAAAACACCAATATTCTACCACATTAACAATATTTGAAGTTCAAACTTGTTTAAATTTAAAACGAAATAATATTTATCAAAGAAACTTTCTCTATAGTCAGTGTTGGGTAGGATCTAGATTCAAGTATCTAGATCCTGGATTTAGATACAACCGAAAGATCTTGTATCTGAATCTAGATACCGTTTTAAAGAATATCTTTTGATCTGATCTAGATACCAATTGAATGGATCTTAAGCCCTTAGATCCAAAGATCCACTATACATATTATATACTACATTAATATAAACTTTGAAAATTTGTTTAAACAATTAAAGAAATACAAAATCTTAATAAATCTAAATGTGAATTATATAAACGCATACAGCAATACATTTGAAATTGTTATTTAATTCATTCAGTATATTTAAATTACGTTATTTAAGAATAATATACTATTTAGTTAATAATAATAATAATAATATGCGTTTACAGAGTTTTTCCTAATTTTAATAACTTGTTTTATATTTTAATTAAGCGTAGTAAACACTAGATATGTATTTTTTATAATGACTTAATTTAATTTATGTAAATTATAAACAGTATATTGCTTTATAAAATAAAAAAAAAATACTGGATCTCCAATCAATCACACAATGGACGTTAATACTCAGCAGTCAGAACCATAAGGTCACGTAGTCTCAAAGGTTTCTGTCTCGTTATTTCTCAGGATAAAATTCCAGGAAAATTTTCAATAAATAATTATACTGGTTTCGGCTTGAGATTTGAGCCTTTACGAGAATTTTTTTAAATCTGCTAAAAGTTGGTACCCCCTGATGATTTTACAAATGTATTTCTTAAATTTTAAAATTTCAATTTTACAGAGCTGAAATGCTAGATTTTAGAAACAGTTAAATTTTGACAAAACTATTCAAAGGCGTAGGTTATTTCCTTTATTGCCTACATTATATTTGACTAACACTATTGTAATGGGTATAATAAACAATAATAGTGTAAACGCTAGCTTACTGAAAATAAATTATAAAAAGGTAGAACAAATTTACTTGACACAAACTTTTAAAATAATTTATGCCTAGAAATAGGCTTATTTTCCAAAACTTTCTAGAAATCTAGAAAATGTCATCTTAATCGAATGCGCATTATCTTACCAGGAATTCTTGTTACAAGTCAGTTTGAGACACACAGATGTTATTGTATTGTTGTGTAGTGTCCTGTACAAAAGTGCAATCAATTTTAATCTTTTAAAATTTTTAAAAATAGGTATAACTGTTGTGATAGAACATAGAAGTTCTATTAAAATGTAGTAGGTGGTTTTATCCTTTGGTTAAATCGTTTCCGCTTCGGATTACATATTTATTTGTCAAGTATTTGAAAATATTTTTTTCTAGAAACTACGAACACTGGAAAATCTGTTGAAAGGTACCATAAATATGACACTCTTAGCAAATACTACACCTAACTGTTTGCCATTCAAAACTACTTTTCTATTTTATTTAACTCTTTTATCTCTTTACAGAGCAGATATTGAAGAGATCTTAAACTAGCTAATTTCTTAACATAGAAATTCAACAGAATATCACATACTTAGTTTAATAGAAGACCTCTTTCAATACTTCTCACATATTTTACTAGATTAGTCAGATATCTAAGTCAAATAAAACATTTAAAGGATTAAAACACAAAAAATTCTTATTTAAATTGTGTTTGATAATATAGAAAAGGTTTTCGAAATGGTTTCATTAAAGTTTAAAACCTGCTATAAATTTAGTGAATAACTTAAATGGATACCTAGAAGGATTTAAAATAACGAAGAAACAACTTGAAAGTAGTAAAATTAACAATGTATAGCTTTTTGTCTGCTTAGATCAAAATTTTGTTGTCAATCAAAAGATTAGTACAAATTGTTTACGTTACTTTACTTCTCCATTCCTATTTTCCTTTCTGGAGATCAATGGAGCTTCACTACCTTGGAACATGCTGCTAACGTTTTTAAAATTTTCTGTGTCTATTGAGGAAGTAATGAATGGATTATTACCGCAAGTGCTGATAAATTGTGCCCAGTCTCAAAGAGTGGGGTTTTCTAGAGTCTTAAGGCTTTTTCTTTTTTTTCAATTTTTCCATGAACCACATCTGCTTCGATGTGGGTGTGACCTTTCAGTAGGTACTTACGGTTTATTATTTTTAAGGTGGGAATTTCATTCAGCAACCACATGTACCCAGGAATTATCATTTTATTCCTATTTTGGCCACTGCAGTTGTCCAACCATATTGTAAGTTCTTCAACTTTTTCGTCGAAGTTTTCCAAAGCTCATTTTATGATACTCGAGGATATCTCGTTTTCACCTCTCAAACTTTGCATTTCATCCCAAATCATGCAATAAGACAGCCCTGTCGATATATTGTTAAGTTTGAAGTCCAAAGTTTTCCTAGATAAAATGAACGCGATAAACAAGGTGTAGGTAAACATTTTTGTAAATCTACCACGACTACCATTTTTTCCAGATTGCTCTTGTTTGCTTCTTCCTAATCTCAGCTTTTTAGTTTGTATCTAAGGTTTGCCTCTTAATGATGTTTTTTCTGTTGCTCTTTAATATTCTCTTTCTTAGCCTCCCGTAAGGTTTCAATAAAATGATTACAATGATCTCACGTGTCTGCGAATGGTTGATAAAGACAAATTGAATTCTTCGTTACATACTTTCCTGTAAAGCCATTTCTTGCTATCTATCTTCATGTCTGTTTTCTTCTTTGAATTTTTCTGTCTAAAGTGTAAAGTGTAAAGTGTAAAAACGTCTGCGGTCACTTGGATTACGCGATCCTAAGGCCTGCAAGAAGCCTTTGCTCAACGAACGGTAGGAGAAAGCGCATTTATCGTAGACGAAAAAGTACCAGCATTAGAGAGTTGAAGATATTGAGCCAAAGTTTTGTGGTTTGACGAATCTAATATCGAGGTAATTCTAAGATTTGTATAATGTTTTTAATAATCACATCAATCCTTGAATTTCTACTCAAGCTTTTTATGATTCATGTAATCATAGCTTCTTACTTTTGCGTATTTTCTTTAACAGATGTTTTGCCAATCTGGAACTTAATATGTACGGCCACAGTAAAACATGATGGTGACTGTATGATTTGGGGGTGTATGTCGACTGCAGGGGTAGGCAAACTGTTTATTTGCGAAAAGCGAATGACTGGTAGCACTTACATATCCATGTTAGAAGAAAATCTAAAGCCTTCTTAATCGAATTTACTTAACATCACAAACGACACTGTTATCTTTCAGGAAAATAATGCACCATGCCGTAAATCTGGGCAAGTCATAGAGTGATTTGAGCAAAATCAAATCCAGCTATTAGATTGGCCTCCCCAGTCTCCGGATTGATTGCCAATTAACCATCTATGGAAAGTACTGAAGCGGAAAATTGGCCAGACAGAATATAGAAATAAGAAAATGCTCATAGAAGCAATAAAACGTGAGTGGGACAGTATTTCTCAGGAGACATGTGAAAAACTTGTCAATAGTATACCAAACCGCATTGCTGCTGTCATTAAAGCGTAGGGTTGCAGCACTAGATATTAATTTGTTTATGTATTTTAATAAAGAATATTCACCAATTCATATTTTTGTTCTAGTATTAGTGTTCTTTTCACCGATACAAAAATTATACCCTGGTTCATGCATTTCGCCAAGGCTGTACTTAGTGTATAGTTTTCGTTAACCAAAAGAATATCGTTAAAGGGAAGGTGCGTTTATATGACCAAAGAAAAAATGCGTCCAACAATGGCATCTTTGAAATTAAAACAATTAGATTCTAAAAAAGAGCTCCAAGAACACAATTGGCATAGAAAGTTTTTCTGAACAAATCTTCCCTAAAAATATTTTAAAATATGTATATTGAAGGGTTTGAACACGTAGCTTGCGAAATGTTTAGAGGAAGAAAGGCTGAAGTCCTGTTTACATCCTTATGCCGCTAACAAAACAGAAACGTTTGTTTAGAAGCATAGAAGCGTAAGTGGGACTTCATTCTTTATGCAGATAAGAACTAAGGGACTTGCGCCTCTTTAATTTTATGTAGTTTCTTAATTATTAAATCTGGAACTTCAGCCTTTTTACCATAAACAAGAAAGAATATTTTAAGTCTAAGAATGATTTAAACCGCATTTCTAAAAAAAGTGGACTTCAGCCCAACTGCTTCTCACATACAGAATTATTATGCATTGTTATTGTTTAAAATTAATGCAGGAAGTACGCTGGTGAATAGGTTTGTTACATTGTCAAAACAATTGATTTTCGTTTGACTTATCTTGCAAATAATGCAAGATAAACGTCAAACATTGCATAGGAATTGAACTATACACATTTCGATTGTGTAGCAAGACACACTTGAGACTTCTGCTTGAACTGTCTATCAATAAACTCCAATGATTTGGATGATATTGTTTAACTTACCATTTCACTTAGTAAACCTGGCACATTATTACAATAAACAAACCCACACTTGTATTTAAAATATTGTACAAGATTACTTTCCCTGCTACGATAAAAAGTTATATTCGTACCTTTATCCAGTAAGTTTTGTCATTTAATCTTGAAGCTAGCAGTTCCTTTGATAGACCCAAATTTCTTACTAAGTAGTTCAATTCCGCTTGAGTAAAACATTGAAGTCCATACTTAAAAAGTAGATCTCCATTGTCAAAATTAATATCCAGGTCTTGCTCCTCAAGAACGTCTGGCATATCCCGATCGTCCTCATCCTCAAGTGAAAGAAGCTCCTTAAAAACTAGCACAGGTATTTTATCAGAATGAGCTGAATCGAGATTTGGATACACAATTTTCTTCTTATTTTTCTTATTATAACCCGAAACCCGAACTAAACAAAAACAATAGCCATCGATATGGTTTTTAGGTTCATGCCAAATCATGGGAACGCCAACAACTTCACTACCGTAAATTTTCCAGGCACGGTTTACACACTTTTTGAGGAGCCCAGAACGTGTCTTGATCTCCAAGTGTCACGTCAAAATAAGCCAAGTACAACTTCTTCACTAAATCACTGATGTTTGTCTTTTGACTGGGAACAATGAAGCTTCCATAAACGTAGAAGAAAGAATCGGCACTACTGACACATTTTCGAGTAGTAGACATCATGTATACAGGGTCGCTAAAAAGTATGAAAACACGCTAGCCCCGCAGAAACGGTAAGAGATACACAAATGAGATTTGGCGAGCTTAAAGTAGGTATTTCTTGCCATGTTTTGCGAAGGTAATTAAAAACAAATCTTCAAATATTAAGTTTTTTTAAATAGAACACCCTGTATATGACCCCATATTTCGATATGGAGTTTAAAGGCGAATTCAATAATATAAGGGTTGCTATACTTATCTTGTAAGGATTTGGAGATAATCGCTATTCTTTTATCAAGGATTTCCTAACTTCAATGACGGATTCGTAATGCAAGTAGTTCCCCCCCCCCCCCGATTATTTGCAAAATTCCTTATAAACATTTTAAAAGAGATTGTTTCATTGCCAAGAAGTTAACGCAGCGCATTTTAAACACTTCTTATAAAATTATATTGTGTTTTTGTTATTATCAATTGTTCACTATTTGGTCTTATTCCACCTTTCTAGTTTGTTCTAGCATTGATCTATTATTTTAAATAAGTAGGCTAAGAGCAAAATTTTTACAGTTTTCTTTTACTTTAATTACTCATAAAATAATCGCACATCATTTCTTTAGTTCCATTGCCTTTGCTGTTTCACGGGTAACTCGATTTTGATAGAAATTAATAGTGAAATCCTCGACAAAAGAATAGCGATTATCTCCAAAACATTTTAAGATAAATATAGCAACCTTTACATTCGCCTTTCAAATCCCTATCGAGATTGAAGATTTGATCTTAACTCTCTTCGCAAAACATGGCAAACAATACCTACTTTAAGATGCCCAAATTTCAATTGTCTATCTCTTACCGTTTCTCCAGGAGTAGCGTGTTTCCATACTTTTTAATAGGGAAACCCCTGACAAAAGAACAACGATTATCTCCAAAACCTTTCAAGATAAGTATAACAACCCTTATATTATTGAACTTGTCTTGGAAATCCCTATTTAAATATGGAATCATATACAGGGTGTTCCATTTAAAAAAATTCAATATGGCGGCCGTACGAAAAAACAATTGAAAATTTGTTTTTAATTACCTTCCCAAAACATAGCAAAAAATACCTACTTTAACCTCGCAAAATTTCATTTGTCTATCTCTTACCGTTTCTGCGAGGGTAGCGTGTTTCCATACTTTTTAGCGACCTTGTATATTCTCTTCACTGCGATTAAAATGCGTAGGAAGCTAACGAATGCCACTTGCGCAACTAACAAATAATTGCTATTTGCTTTTAAGAGAAAAACTTATGTAGGTATTATCGAGTCGGTGTCATTCACAATTCAAGCACTTAAAAATGATTAAAGACTTTCAAAAATTTTCAAATGTGTAAAACAAAAATAGATCACAGCGGAAAAACCTGACGTGATAGGGAAAATTTGATTTGATATTTGAAATCACCCTGCCAACATTATTTAAAAACAGGTGTCAGATTATAATCAGCAGAAACAACTAGATCAATTATAGGCCTGTGTTATCATTATCAAATGACGTAAGTTTAGATTGAACCACACCCATCTCTGACTAGAGCTACGGGATTGAATATCTTGTAATATCCGTAACAGGAATTAGGCTTCTTTTTTAGGTTTTTTCCGTTACAATTCCACTATATCGAAAGAAAACGTAACCAAAAATATTGAAACATGTAACCTTCACTTGTCGTTCCCGTTACATGTGTTGTAGTTAATCTGTACTGTCGGTATGATCTTGTAATTTTCTGTAGTTTTTTCTTGTTGAAGAGGTATTTATGATACTTGTTGTCAGTTCACACTCCTTTTTAGTAACTTCTTTATCTTAAAATCGATTTAGAGTTGATGAACTTTTCAGTTTTATTTATTACACAAGCCGAGACACACGGTATGATTCTTCAAACATTTAAATTTATCTTAAATATTATTGCAGTATTTTAAACGGTCATAGCTGTTGTTACTATTTCTGTTTATTTTATTTCTATATAGATCTAGTTAGCAATTTAATAATTTTGTAGTACATGAAATTTGAATAGGTGGTCAGGTGTAGTTGGTAGATGTTGGATGTTAGCTTTTACTTTGTTCATTTTTTTAAAGCTAGCTCATATGGGGTTGATTTTTGTTTTATGGTTTAGCCAAAATGAATTGCAGTTAGGACTTCTATACTAGCTCATTTGTAAAGCTTATTCGGATTTCATAAGTTTAATTTGTAATTTTAATTACGTCCTTGTTGGGGTGTTGAAATGTATCGATTTCTTTCTTTATACTGCTGCTAGTCTTGTTGTTCTATTATCAGAAATTCTAATTCCAAGTGTATTTGATCTTTCAAATATTTAAATTTTTAAAATGCGGGATTTGTGATGGGAGCGACTTCTCGTTTTAGGGGTCTTAACTTCGCTTCGGGCGCGGTAGACTTTAGTAGAACAGAAGACTTCATGAAGGAGCTTTTGCTATTATTAACTGTGTCCAGCGGTGCTACAATCCTGAGTTCTATGACAAGCCTTAATCAAGCGAGGGTAAATAGGGTTGTATTGTTTTTCTATTAGGATCTCATGGTAGGTACTTTTTTCCTTTAGCTTGTTAACACACCTGTGAATTTATTGTGTTTTCTTACCATTGGAAATTTCCTTTTAGCAGCAAGAAAAGTTTGAGTTGTCGTGAAGGGTTATGCAAGCTGGCGATTTCTGCCTCAAGTAGTTCAAATTTGCACGGAGTCATATTCCGTTCTGCTCTCGATCAAAACATCTGGCTCGGAATCTTTATCTGCGATTCGAATGGAAACTTCTGCTTGATTCATGAAGAATTGGGTGCCTGCACATATGGTAAACATCTTAAAAGCTAGTTCAACTTTTAAAACTATTGCCGTCAAATATTTGAAGTATATACATACACAAATAAAAGCTTTTATATTTTATTTTTATTTAATGGTAGTTTTCCTGTACATGTTAAATCGAAATACATTAATTCTATTTTTGATAATATTATAGTAGGTATACTGCTGAAAACAAAAAGAGTGCTTTAAAACGATTTTTGTTATTAATTTAGTCAGTGATTATTAGAGCTCAGATTTATCTGCAAAAAATAACTATTATGTATTATTTTAAGTAAAAGTCAATAGGACTTTCTAGCAAAGAAAACAAGTACACAGTGGAATTATTTAAATTATATAAAGTTGATTTGCTACGAACAAGATTAAATACCAACTTTTTCTTGTATGTAAATACAGTGAAAACTTAAAGAATTACTAGAATTTACATTAAAAGAGGTAAAATAAACAAAATATAAAAAAAATTGTGCGTCGCTTTAAATTATGCAAAAAAGAACGGGTAAAATATGCAAAAATTACATTTGGAATAAAATATGAACTTTGATGATAACCAATTTTAAAAATACAGAGCTTATACTTATTATTAAAGCTACTTGCTTCATATAGCTTTTTTATAAGTTATACATTTTAGAGAAGTTGTTTTTATAAAAAATTGTGAACGCTTTTTACATTTTAAAATCGATTCCCAGGAAATGTTAGGGCATCCAGGCTCTAGTAACAATTTAAGCCATAACTGTTGTATTTAAAGCAAAACTATTGTTTTTATTTGTTACACAGATGGAACTTCTAGTTTCTTTAAAGGTCCAACCCATCAGCATCACCGGTAGCGCAAATCCTATTGTCTAAAACAAAAGATACAGTAATATGTCTTAAAAGCAAAAAGACTACTACAGTTTAACAGTTCGTTAAGTCTTACACAAGGAAATCTCAGTTGTTTCTAGTTATTAATGCTGATACAACTGAGACTTTTAATAATACCTACAAGGAAAATAATTTGAGAATTCTAAAAGAATAAACATATTTAAATGAGTAATAATTTAATCATAACTTTAAGTCTGAATTTGCCTTTTTTAAGACCAATTCCTAAAATTCTTAATCCTCTTAACTAAATAATGAATAAACTATGTATCACACCAGGCTATAATAGATTTTTAAGAAAGAGGTAATAAATCCAACAAGATATTCCACCTGGAAGATAACTATTTGTCTATTGTTCTCATAATTTACTTGGCAATAAGTTTGATTTTGAAAATTAACTGTAGGCGAATGTTCATACAGTAAAAAATATACATACGAGTACAACAATGCCAAAGGAAACAAAAGTGGAAGTGTTTATTTTGCAAATTTTGTGAAGTTTCGGTAACAGCAACAAAAAAGTTTCAAGTAACTCAGTACTAAAGAAACCGTAAAACATCAAAGCAATAAGAAGAGAAAAAGCCAGAAAAAAACAATAATTACACTGGGGAACAATTTGTAACACAATTTCTGTTAAGTTTGATTTTTGGGCTGTTTTATAGTTAATTAGGCATGCTGGTTTCAAAACTGTAGTTAGTTTTCTTCTACCACGTCAAGTTTTTTCTCTACACCTTATGAGAATGTGACCGCTCTCCGCGGAATCGAACATGGATCTTAGGAAGCACTAATGCTCTCCTATTGGCTGACACAAACCTTCTCCGATTGGCGCCGGGTGAATGACGCATAGGAGAACAGCGACAGGTTTATACTTGTCTGGACTTGTTCAATTACGTCTGAGATACTGTAGTGAGCCGTTGTGTGTTACTCTGAAATAGTTAATCGCATTCCAACATGGAGTTTGAGTTCTTGTTTATATAGAAGGTTAGCAGTGTTTAGTTTTCATTTATATATGAACTGAAACCTTTCCTTATGTCTACCTCTGCTAGTTCACGTCGTAAGTGCTTAAACAGCCCCGATTCGTTTTGTTATATATGTGGCAGTTTTACCATTCCCAGTCAAAGGACAAACATCAGTACATTTGTCAGACAAGCCTATTATGCCTATTTTAAAGTAAAAATTTGAGATCACGATAAATCGTGGGCCCTTCACAGAGTGCGTAAGCAGTGTGTTGAAGGTTTACGGATGTGGACCAAGGGAACATGTGATAAATTTCCATTTGGTACCTATGATTTGGCGAGAGCCCAGAAATCATTCAAGTGATTGTTATTTTTGTGTAGTGAAAACGTCAGGATATAACAAGAAAATCAATATAAAATAGAGTATTCTAGTTTATCATCAGCTATACGCCCAGTGCCGCATTCAGCTGAAATCTCAGTGCCAGTTTTCAATGAATTACCCTCTTTGGAAATACGGGAAGACGAGTCGGGTGAAGATCGAAGTGACTCCAACGATGAAGATTTTGAAATTGAATATGATAAGAGATTTGATCAACATGAGTTGAATGATTTGGTACGAGATTTGGGACTATCCAGAAATGCTTCAGAGCTCTTAGCACCAAGACTGCATGAGGAAAACTTGCTTGGAAGTGATAATGGATTTGTGTAGTGCCATAACGTACATGGTTTAATGGAAGAGTTGAAAATTTCAGCTTATAACGCAACTAAATGGCGACTTTTTATCGATAACTCAAAGCGGAGCTTGAAGTGTGTTCTTCTCCACAATGGAAATTTTTTTGATTCAGTCCGAATAGGCCATTCAGTTCGTTTGAGTGAAGAATATGGAGACATAAAGAGAGTCATTGATTTGTTGCAATATCACATGCACCAATGGATCATTTGTGTTGACCTTAAAATGGTCTGCTTTCTTCTTGGTCAGCAACGCGGATATACCAAGTATCCCTGCTTTTTGTGTATGTGGGACAGCAGAGCTTGTGAGAAGCATTGGGTGCAATCGAACTGGCCTCCAAAATCTGACCTGAAACCTGGTGATCCAAACATTGTACATCAGCCACTTATCGACAGAAAAAACATTATATTTCCACCTCTGCACATAAAATTGGGTCTCATTAGACAATTTGTTAAAGCTTTGCCAATTAAAGGAGACTGTTTCAAGTATCTCATTTCGGCATTTCCTAGCCTGTCATTTGAAAAGATAAAGGCCGGTGTTTTTGATGGTCCACAGATTCGGCAGCTTATTGAAGATGAAACTTTCATCGGAACAATGTCAGAAATTCAAAAGAATGCTTGGTTGGCATTCAAAAACATTGTTAAAAACTTTCTTGGAAATACCCAAGCACAGAATTACGCCGAAATTGTTCAGCAACTTGGAGAGCTTCAAAATACTTAGTTGCAACATGAGCATCAAATTGCATTTTTTACATAGCCATCTTGCTAACTTCCCGAAAAATCTTGGTGCAGTCAGTGATGAGCAGGGTGAGCGATTTCACCAAGATTTGAAGGTCATGGAGGCACGGTATCAAGGTAGATGGGATGTACATATGATGGCAGACTATTGCTGGAGCTTCAAGCGAGAATGTCCACAGATTAAACACTCCAGAAAAAGCTATCAGCGAAAGTGTTTACCTTAATATGTATAATTACCGTTCGATAAAAAACAACTACTATTTGTATGAACACAATTTAACTTGCAGTAACTATTATAGCCTTTGTATGAATAAAATTGTTCTTTGTAAACAGTATATTTGATAAATTCTTTCTTTATTTTCCTTTATATGCACAATTTGTATGACTGTAGCTTAAAAAGTTGACGTGATAGACAAAAACTGCGATTATTTTTGGATCTAGAGGCCAAAAGTTAGTTGAAAACAAGTCACAGATTTAAGACAACGAAATTGCTGTTTCCCAGTGTTATTAGTGGCTGCTGTATCAAAGCCAGGACCTAAACCAATAGAATTTTACAAAGACTTGTGCACAGCATTTATATCTACCGACATACGCTCCGGAAAATTACTAAATAGTCTAGGCATTTGGTAGAAAATAAAAGAAAGCTTTGGTGAAGTTGGGTTTTTGGTACGATATGGTATTTTTGGTCGCTGAACACGAATCAGAAGTTTGCCACCAAGAATTTTTTCGCGAAATAGGTCTTTTTCTAACAAAGGTGTTAAAAAACCGACTTTTTTCGGTTTTTCCAAAATAGCTCCGAAACGATCCATATTACGTGAAAGTTAACCATATATGAAACTAAATAGAATCAAATTTCCTACATTTTATGTATTTGAGGTTTGTTTCTACGATTAATAAATTATCCCCGAGAGCGCCGCAAAAATGGGTATCAAAAACCAAACCTCCCAATAACGGGAATTACGGCACTGTACGTAGATTTAACACGAAAACTATCTATTTTACGCAAATGTTGACCATGTTGACCCCTAACCAACAAGCAGTTCAGCGGCCAAGTTCATTATATCACTGATGGTGGTTTTCTATTGCATATGGTTGTTTGGCCTACGAATCAATCGTTTTCTTCAATCTGCGACAGATATGTTCAGTACGTCCAGTCAAAATATCACACTGGAAGTAATTGTTTTTGATGGCTACCCTGATGACGTACAAGATAGTACAAAGACTGCTGAGCGTATGAGAAGAACAAGGAAACATGCTTCAGCTGACATGCTGTTTGATGATACAGTTATACCAACAATGTCCAAAGAAAAGTTTTTGCTCATCCAAAAAACAAAAGTCGTTTAGTATCTATGCTTACTATGAAGCTCTCATCAGCAGAAATTGAATGGAATCAAGCGAAAGAAGATGCAGACGCCCTGATTGTGAACACCGCTTTGTCCTTGGCTTTACCAAATGAGACAGTAATTGTAGTTGGGGAGGATGTAGACCTCTTGGTTATTTTGATAGGTCTCTGCAGGGTTGACAACGTATTCTTCTTGAATCTGGGAAGGAGAACGTTCCTCCAGCTACTTTTTTATCTTTTGATACTGAGAGTTCACTGATAGCAGAAAGCATCCTCTTACTGCTCGCAATGAGCGGTTGCGATACAACGTCACCAATGTTCAAACAAGAGAAAATAAAGTTCTTTAATACACTTGTGAATAACCCGAACGTTGCTGATGTTGTAAAAGTCTTCGCAGACTTAAATGCTACTCGGGAGATGGTAGACACATAAATAAATTTTAGGACCTGCCGCTTGACACTATGTGGAAATTAGTTTTATGGGACTATATCAGTTCAGGCGGTGTAGTGTGAGTTAAGTTTCCCAGCTTAATTGTTCTCCAATGAGCGAAATTCTGTCGTCATTCCCGCAAATCATTCCATCGAGGGGAAAGGACGCTTCAAAATGGCGCCAACCCAAAAAGGCTTCTCGTTTAAAAGTTTCTAGTCAGTCAGCATCATGTTTTGTCCTACCTCAGACGCGGTGTTAATACACGTGCGATTCGGTATCGTACCTGGAGATCTTCTCCGTGAAGTATTTAAAGAATTCGCGAAATCTATTAAGATTTAGCTACCGAGGGTGTGTAACCTATTCCGTGCCGTTAGTTCGGATTGAAATAAAGCGTCGTGACCTTTTAAACTTTTACTTTAGCTTATAGAAACAGTAAATCCAATCCAATTTCTAGTAAGTTTATTTATAAGCAAACTTCATATTAGTTTAAGAATTTATGGTATTATTTAAAGTTTTAATATGTCTGTTTACTTTTAACGCACATTTAAGTTTAATATATGTTCGATTTAGCATTGAAGTTTAGTATTGAAATTTTATCAATTTTTATGTTTTTGCATTTGTATAATATTGTGTGAAACCTGAACTTATGTTCTTTTGTTTCGTTTGTCGAGTACCGTACCTGTAGATTTTTGTTATTCCTACGTGTACTAATGGATGTTTTGTTTTGACTCTAACTGTTGTTTAATTCTATCAGTACGCGTAGTGAGATTTGTTTCAGAGAACATACGATCTATGGAGACGGCTTTGACTAACTTCGACTGCGAACACCACAAGTTAGGTAATTTAATAAGTAAGTATTGTGTAATCTATCAGCTGTCGCAAGAGAACCCTATTCGACTCTTCGGAGGTTATCTTTTCAAGATCAACCTCACGAATAAGCATCTTAAAGACCGGAATAGTTAGTTAGTCTTATGATCAGCTGTTTACTTATATCGGGCAAGGTTAACTAAGCCTGGCGTCCTCTCATTCTGCCATTTAGGTCTTTCCATGACTCCGATCCAGTTTCCGACCAAATAGAGCTTATGCTAAAAAGGACTGTAGAAGGATTACCATATAGATCAAACAGTGAAGAATTAAAAACAATCATAAGTTATAGGTTAAAAATCTCAAATAGGAAGCAAAATTGGACACACTGGTGAAATGAAGAAATTACAAACACAATTAAGAAGAAAAAACAAAAGTGGATAAAATTTTTAGAAACAAAAAGGCCACCAGACTGCGAGACGTACCAGACTGAAAGGTAAAAGATTAAAAAAACGAGTAAGAAAGAAAAAGAAAAATGCTGGATAGAATTCGGAGATAAGATAAATACAGCCTATAATGAGAACGAACAACTCTTCTTCGCAACTCTGAGAAACGCAAAAAAAGAAAAAACTACCACGATAAAAAATATGAAGAACGATAAAAGTGAAATCATAATAGAGAAAAAGAAGATTATGGAGAGGTGCAGATAATATTTCATAAACTTACTGGAACGAAAGGAAGAAGAAACAAAGCAGACCCAGTAGAGTATAACCAGGAAGGGATACAATATGAAGAACAGATGCAAGATGTCGCAATAACAGAGAGGGAAGTGATAGACGCGATAAACAAGACAAAAGGGGGCAAGGTGGTGGAAATAGACAATATTACTATAGAAATGGTAAAAGCAGAAAAAAACAAAGTATGAAGACCTTAGTGACACTGATAAAGAATACTGAATACAGAAATAGCCCCAAGTGATTGACAAACAGGAATTACAGTATTAATATATAAAAAAGGGGACTCAAGGGGATGCAGAAACTACAGAAGAATCACCCTGCTCAGCACAACAGCAAAACCATACCCAGAATAATAGAAAAAAGAATAAGAGAAATCGTAGAGCAAACTGTAGAAGATTCACAATGCGGCTTCAAACCAAATAGAGGAGTAATGGATGCTACTTTTACAATACGCCAGATTAGCGAAAAGGCATTGAAAAAAGATAGAAAGTTCCTTTTCTGTTTTATAGACTTACAAAAAGCATTCGACAGGGTGGATAGAAAACTCATATAGAGAACGCTGAAGAAAAGGGATATAGACGCAAAGACAATAAGAGGAATACAGTGTCTATATGGAAAAACAAGGAACTTCATTAAAATAAAGCATGAGGAATCAGGATGTTTGGAAACCACGAAAAGAGTAAGACTGGGGTGCATCCTAACCGTGCTTCTATTCGCAATAGTTCTAGATGAAGGTATAAAGAAGGCAAGGAAACAATTGGTACAATATAAAGTTGGATACTGGGCCGTAAACGAGGCAAAGATATCAACAATAGAGTACGTTGACGGTATAATACTCATAGCAATGATCGAAAAAGAGATAAACAAAAATCTGAAAATATTAAGCGAAAGCCTAGAAGCAATACACATAGAGATAAGCCTGGAGAAAGCCAAAACAATGATAATAAGTAACTCAAAGAAGAAACGCCGAATAAATCAGAAGGGTACAAGAGTAGAATAAGTGCATAGTTTTAAATACCTGGGCACTATATTAGAAGAAAACGGAAAACTGGACAAAGAGATCAAGACAAGAACCGAGAAAACAGGCAGACTTTTTAGCAGCATAAAGAACACATTTCTAAACAAGAAAGAGATTCATAAACAAACAAAAACACAGATATTCAAAACTGTAGTAATTCCAATCCTTATCTACGGATCTGAATATCACAATGACAAGGAACCAAAAAAAAATTCAAAGCGCAGAGATGAGATTCCTTAGAAAAAGAGAAGGAAAAACCAGATTAAATAGAATAAAAACCACTGTGTTCAGAGAAAAACTACAGACGGGACCAGTGCAAAGCAAAATAGAGGAAGGGTAATTAAGATGGCTAGGACATGTTATAGGAATGGAGGAGAATAGGTCAGTAAGAAGAGTGTATGAACCCAAGACAGCCAGAAAGAGAAAAGGAGAAGACCACGAGTGACAGGGGTAGAAGAAGTCGAAGAAACGGCAGAAAGGAAAGACATCAAGTGGGCTTTAGAATTAAGGAAGTAAGTATAAGTTAAAAGTGTCGTTAATGTAAAGGGCATTATGCTTACCCAAGATATACTATTTGCGTCCAAAGGAAATATACCAGCAGCTGTGAAGCGTACATGGTTGTGAAGAAGTTGCTTTGAAAACAGCATCAACTGAAAGGAATGCAAGTAATAATAAGTAAGAGCTACAATAGTTTGTATTTGAATAGTTGTATGTATATCCAAAGACTGTCGGTTGTGGATCTTCATACAGTTTAATACTATTTGTAAAAATATTGTTTGGTACCATTCTCTTACTATTACTATGTTTCTCACCTGCCTCACAAGCAGCTTATCATTAGTTCTTAAAAGAGCTTTATGAACATGATGCTTTGTCATATTTGCCTGAAAGTAAATACTTTACTATGCCGTCATTTTTATAATATTGCACTCTAAAAACTATAGTACCTTCTTGGCAGTCACGTGTCCAACAGTAAATATCTGCCCCGGCTCGAAGAGCTTTAGTATTGCCATTACAGATGTGCATACCTTTAATGACAGTTGAGAAGATTTGATCTGAAAGATTTTTTCAGAAATGCACTTTATTAGTAAAAATCGAAAATTCACCTTCTATAGCAGGAAAAGTATTGCTTCAAGATAGGTGTTGTGTGTTACTGGCCATAAGCTGAATTGTGTTTAACGTCCTCGTTACTAGAACCCCAGCCCTTTTTTTCTGTCAAGAAAGAATATTCTGGGTCCAGGAAGAAAACAATTTGTCATCGATGAAAATAATTGGCAACCCAACGAGAAATTTGCAAATTTTACATCAGAAATGGAATATTCACGTTGGAAAAGATTGATTGTCATAGTAGATGATCTAGTGGTTACAGTGAAAGGTACAACTTCTTAAGTACTGCTACGAAATCGATAAGGTGGCTGTCCAAGAGATCTGCGTAATAACTTTCAATGCAAAATTCTCAGTTGAATTGAATAATAAGCAAAGGGTTACCTCAAGTGTTCACTTAGTCAGTGTAGTGGTACTCAAATGACCTAGAGCACAACATTATGTTAACGTGTCGGTCAAGGGTTGACTTTGACGATAAGACTTGCTCAAGCTTTACCGTAACTAGACGCAGGTATGCTAATGAGTCGAATGTATGACAAACGGGAACCGATAAGTAAATCAGCTGCAATTCCATCCAAGTATTAATATCGCGTGCAACGGCTGCTCACGAAGAAATAATCCGTTCTAGGATATGACGAGAAATGATTATAAAAAAAACCGCAGTAAACAATAATTTCCCTGACACCAGGAAAGGGAAATAAAAAATAAATTCGTTAGTATTCGTTGTGGCTCAAGGCAATCAGTAAAAGATTGTACTGGAGAAACTATGCTTCTCAAAAATTTACACTGTAAGCACTAAAAAGTTCACAAAAAAATATGGTAGTTAAAAACCTTTTTACAACGAAGTCTATCTAGATAGACTATGACCATGAAAAAAATGGTGAAAGTGAATTTAGAATTCCCATTTTTTTCCTCTAATATGTATATTTTTCGTCTAAAATTTTTATTTTTAAGTTAAAATAAGATATTAAGAAATTATACCACAAACGTCTAGACAACAAATGTGTTTTATTGAAGACGAGGCAATATACAAGATGCATCCACAGGAATATTAACATAATAAACGATTCAAAACGAAATTAGCTGATAAAATAAGATTTCTAAACATTAATTATTGCTTGTAAAATGTTATTTTACAAAAAGGAGGCCTAATTTTGCGAAATAACATATGTTCTGCTTTTTTTTGTTACTGGATTTCAAAGTCGTATTGCTGGAGAAGTCTTCTAGCGGGGGCTTTTAATAAAATGTAATCAACGCAGAAACTGGCGATGGGTGATAAACGGAAGATGATAACTTTCTAGGTACGAATGCATTGTTTCTACGCTTCAGACAATGGCTAGGCACTTTTTTTTGGTTAAGGTAATTAGTAAGTACGTTCTGCTAGATTTAGTGTGCAACTGGAGTATGCAATGATTCGTTTTTGTTTTAAGTTGTTGATTAGAGCTATTTTCCCACTGAACAGACAGTCAAAGACGGAACAAGCCATAACGGAATCTTCAGTCAAACGCTTCTTTAATTCCAAAAAAGTTTGACTTTGTTCTCCGATGCATTTTCAACGGTTATATGTACATAAACGATACCATTCCAAGAAATTGTCAAAGTTGATGAATATATGACTTTTTTAAGACCCCTTTCTGATTTCATACTCAAAAGCGATATGGACAAGATGTATTGGAAATTTTCTAGCAAACTTATACCTTTGTGTAGATTTAATCTCAAATTGACAGTTATAATACGATAAAATCTTGAAGATTATCTAGACGCTCGTGAAAAGTTTTACAGAGGACAATACTATTAAGAAGATATGAAAAAACTTTTGGCTCTATATTTGGTCTAATTATACGATCTAGTAGTCTCTGGAAGGAGGTATGAGCAGAATGGATTTCAAAAGACTTTACACAAAATTAAAATAATTCCCGGCGAGGTATCGCAAAAGTCAACATAGAAACGATATTTTCCGTCCTTGGGGACGGTAATGATTGGTAAACTCCATAGACGTTCTAAAGACTCAATTGCTTTTTCTATTAATATTTCATTTACCTGTCTGTAACAACAGTTTGTCTGTATTTGTGAATTCTGCGAACGAATTCATTTTAAGCAATTTTGGCAATTCTTTATCTAATGACTGTTCTGGATGTTTTTGTTCGGGGTCGATAGTGAACTGATTGGTTCGGTCTTATATTCGACAGGGCTTTTAGACCATTCACATAAACACATAATGGGGTTTGATCTCCATTGATGAATAATCGGTGTTTGCCTACGTCCAGCAATACTTGGTTTTTATTTAACAAGTTTATTCCCACGATCAAATATTTAGTTAGCGTTGTAATTTAGCAGAATTTGCCGGTATAAGTATCGTCGATCTTTACGACAGGCAGGTATCGCGGTTCTATCCACCAGTCTGACGACACGATGACAACGATTGAAATAATGACTAGATGTGGTACACTTCTTGTGTGTCTGTTTTTTGACTCTCTGGGACAATTGCAGTCTCAGGTTAAGATTACTAGAATTGGTGTATCAGGATTCTGAAAATAATTCGAAGTAAAGAAAAACAGGTGTCGAGAGATCGAAAGCAAATTATGGCAAGGTCGAAAGAACACTTTCGGGAGTTGTTGGAAGAAAAAAATGAAGGCGAGCAAGAGAGAGGCGCGGAAGGACAAAAGACTAACTAAGGGGGAGGGAGAGACGTTACTATGGAGAAACTGGCAGAAGCCATTGGAAGGATGAAAATAGGCAAATCTCCTGGTCATGATGAACTGACCCCTATAATGTTGAAGTGCATGGGTCCGACAGGTCTGCAGGCTCTACGCAGTCTTTCAGATGGTCTACAAAACAAAAAAGATTTTTAAGGACTGGAGACAGACAATAATAGCACCAATTTACAAGACGAGAGACAATCTGTAGCACCTATAGAGGCATATCCCTTTTCAGTGTGGTTGGCAAACTGTACTCCAGGATCTTAGAAGCGAGGCTACGAGCGGTTCCGAATACCAGGCTGACAGACTCTCAGTGCAGTTTTAGAGAAGGGAGAAGCAACCAGAGCCTTATTTTTGTGATTCGACAGATAGGAGGGAAAGTCATGGAATACGATCGGAAGGTACATCTGGCGTTTATTGATTTAGAAAACGTTTTTGATCGAATGTCAAAGGATGCGGTGTGGCAACTGTTACGGGAACACCCAGTCCCTGAAAGAGATGTGGCAGAAACTAGGAGCTTGTACAGGTACTGCGAGAATAATTATGTAAGGACAGCCAATGAAGAGTCTAGCTCATTTACAACAAGTTAGGGTTTAAGGCAATGCTGCTCATTGAACAAAGTCATCAAAAATTGTCGAGAACGAGTTAGGAAGTTTCAGCTGGGACACTACAGATTGCAACCAGTATTTGTAACAGATGCTGATGATGTAGCCGTACTTGCGTCATCTGCTAAGAACTTACAGTTCAATCTAAATGCGTGGAAAGAGGAGCTGGATAGAATCAACATTAGGATTAGTATAACAAAGACGAAGATAATGATGATCTCTGGACGGCCAGTGGAAAGGCACAACATTTGTAAGCCAAGATGGCAAAATGAACGTTGAGTTAAAGAGTAGAATCACGGCAGCTTGTCACTTATTTAATGCCATCAAGCTTTTTGAATAGGCATACCATATCAAAGAAGGTCAAGCTATCGGTGTACAAGTGTATATACCTCCCAACAGTACTCTATGGTCACGAAAGTTGGGTGATGACCCAATGCGCCGAAAGCAGAGTGCAAGTACTGGAAGTGCGGTTTCTATGCAAACTAGACAAAAAACTAGGATGGATCGCATTAAAAACCAAACAATCCACAATTCCCCGAAAGTAGAGCCAGCCAGGAATAAAATAGAGCGAGGCCAGCTCAGATGGTTCAGCCGTGTTGAGCAGATGGTAGAATCCAGAGATGTTAAGCGGATGTATCTGAGCTGAATGGAAGGCAACAAAAGAAAAGGTTGGAGGATGTGGATGACGGTTCGAGATCTAGGAACACCACTCTAGAGGAAGGACATTGTTTGGACCAGGATAGGATGACCTGGAGACGTCTCTGCGCTGCCCCGACACCTAGTGTTACAAGGGCTAAGAAGAAAAATAAAGAAGAATAGCTAGAACCAGTATGAAAATGAAAATGCGACCTTCAACGGTAGACAATGGGAAGGCTTCCGTCTGGATCAGATGTTGAGCCCTTCAGACGGCATAGTTGGTATCTTGCTTTTTTCGACTGTCTGGAGCAATTGCAGTCTCAGGTTAGAATTACTAGGATTGATGTATCGGGATTTTGATTTAGTGCGATATTAGCGACTATTATTTGATTTTCGTGACGGGTACAATAGCAAGACTACAGATGTCCAACAAATAAACGATAAGCTTTATCAGAGGGGTAATCGACAGAATTTAAGACTTCATTTAGAAAGAGGGGGCGTTTGATTCTCATACATACTAGGATATGTCGATTTTCAAATTTAAACGAAACAGACATTATTTGAGAAGTGGTTTGAGGGCATAATACCTAAATGGAGAAAAATAGTGAGAATAGAATAAAACAGGGCCTGGTGTGTTTAAGTGTTACGAGTGAAGTATTCGATTTAAGCTTAGGTTACATAATCTTTGTACAGTTTAAGATTAATCGTACTACAACTCTCAAATACAGACAATAAACTACTACTTACTCCTTCTTTTATAAGAAATGTATTTATTAAGAGGTCTCCAAGGTGAATTGTCCCAGAAATTGCAATAATTACACCATATGTAAATGATATTTTAGAGGCAATCCCACAGAGTTGATCGTAAAGAAACATAATTAACTTTATTTCAGACACGCTTGGGTGCTTTAAAATTACAGCTAAAACATAACCATAAGTAGTAATTTGTATAACTTACCTACTATATTATCAAGTTACTTGTTGTTGTATGTGGTTTATAGTACGTATTAGGTTTCCCAAAATTCGATAAATAACTATTAATAGCAGTAAAGTTTTGTTGTATTACGAGAAGTAATAATATAAACTGATTTCCAAGTACGTTAACTATAAGGAATACATAAATATCAAAAACTGACACTATTACAGGCCTGTTAAGATTATTTTCACTTATTATGATTAAGTACATTACAATATATGTAACTGGTATCGTTAACATTTGGACCATTTGACAGAAAACGTCTATCCAATAGTGTCTTTTTATTCCAAACTCATTTAACGAGTTTCCAACATCAGTTAGTCCATTTAAAATCTTTAAAAGATTATCTTTCATCATATACTTGCATACACCGATGTAAACAAAATTAAAACTGCATTTTATTACGACTGTTATTAGCACTAGCATTATAAAAGCCAAATTTTTTGTAGCAACTACATAATCTAGAATTGAAGCACTAATAAGTGGAGCAAGTATGAACAAGCTATTAAATGCACAGTATCCACCGCTTATTATAAACCATCGAGGGTTCACAGCCAAGACGTGCATACCTTTTTCCTTCGTTATATATATGGGTGATAATCCCAATATAGTAGAATAGAAAATTGTAAATGCAGCATGCCTATAAAAAGGTCTTGGTCTTAATGACATCATCTGAAACAGATTAATGTAATTATGAGAAACGTAACAAAAGATCATGATACTTTTAAATATTACTATAAACTCATTCTTGTTTATTAGCCTTGTGCTTTTACAAGAAAATTTAAGTTTGGAGAAAGATCACTTGACACTATTTGTTATAACTTTCCAGTTTGACAATATCAAAGAGAGACCGAAGAAAATGGATGGAGTTCAGAACGCGAGATAATGTTTCTTTAACATGATCTTTATTCTATTTCTTAATGTAAATTCTAGATTTCAAAAACTCACGCAATTGAGTAAAAGTTTCATAAACAATGTCTAAAACTAAAACCAATTTCTATGACAGTAAACTCTACACCCGTGAGTCTCATCGAGGCCAACGTAAATAAAAAAGATAAAAATAAAAACAAAACTTCGACCATTCTTTCTACAAAAAGGGTACCCGTTAAGCTCACTCACAATGTTTTGTTACAAAAACCAATATTTTACACGATACTTATTCTTCTTACAATTAGTTGCATTAAGAAATCCCAGTTCTTTAGTCATCTTTTTCACCATCGTGTTTCCCCAAATCTTGCATTATTACTCTAAAAAATCTCCGCGATTCTTACTCTTTTCTCTATGCTAACTACACCTCAACAAAATGCGTTCCGCAGTGTCTTCCTTTACATCGCAAGTGCTTACATGTTACTGGGATAGGCTGCAGGTGAAACCTTGACCTTATTACATGGCCCATGTCCTAATAAGACCTGATCTGATCTGATCTTCGCTGTATGTGTTATGTAATTAATACATTTACAGCTGTCTCACACGTTATTTATTTGGACAAGACATCGGCTATTACCATATCCCACGTATGAACTCTAACTCGGGCTACTTAAATGTATGTATTCCATTATTTCTAAGCGTCAGCAAGTTTCAAGAAATCTCTAACCTCATTTTTCAATCTTTGTTATTTGTGGCATTACACCGTTATTAAAATGACCTCCAATTCCGTCTAAAAGACCGAGCTATTGTCTCCTAATTTAACAACCAATTTTTCCTTCCAATTTAGAACTATCCGCGTATATTTTAATGTTTTCAGAAGTATTGTTTGTACCTAATTCATCCAGATAAATCTTAATGCCTTTCTTCAGTTCCATTGATGTTAGTTTTCTGTAATACATGACCAACTCTGTTCTCTAACCATAAAGGTTTAATATCTGTCTATTTTCCTTATTGCTTTTTATCTTTCTAACAACCTCAATTTGCTTTGTAGTTATGCTTCTGTATCTGAGGTCATTTACTCTATACTTTCCACAAAATGCACAGCCCTACACATCAGTCTCTCTAACACTTTGCCGAACAGTGTTTTAAGGCAACGACTTGATGAGAAAATAGGACCCTAAAATTTGGCACTTGGAACGTCAGGGGATTGGCTGGTAAGGAAGTTGAGTTAGTAGAAGAAATTAAAAGGATGGGAGTATTCCTGCTGGCCATGACTGAGACAAAGCAGAAAAGACAAGACTGAATACAGATGGGTCTAGGACGTCTGTGGAAAACAAATGTGTGGTCAGCCTAAAAAGAAAACAAAATAGTAGAATACCAAAGTGCAGGAGGCAGTAAGGAAAAAAAAGAGAAATAGAAAGAGTACTTGGTAAATAAAACGGGAGAGCATTATAAAGCATACAAATACCAGAACAGTTGTAAAGTTAGCGGTAAGGCGAACTAAAAGAACATCTTGGGAAGAGTTTGGAAGATTCATGGAGCAGAGTTATGGAGATAACCAAAGGCTTTTTTACAAGGTACTTAGAAACATGAAAAAGAAAGCAGAGTATCCACTCGAGTTTCTAAAACGATAAGAAAGGGAGACTATTGATAGAAGAGAAGGAAATAATGGAAATATTGAGAGAACGCTTTAGTGAGCTATTAGAAGGAGCTCAAGTGGAGGAAGACATATCGAACGATAAACGAAATCCTGAATCGCAACTAACGGCTCCACAAATTAAACAGATAACAATAGAACAGTTTGACTTTGCTATGAAGAAGTTAGAATTAAGAAAGGCGGCGGGAAAAGATGCATCGCTCCTGAAATGGTAAAGCACTTGAATATAAAAGGGAAGGGAGTGCTTTTGAAAGTTATCCACCTGGCATAGGAAACTAGAAAGATACCCAACAACTGGAAGATTTCTATGACAATCCCGTTGTTTAAGAAGAGTGATAACCGAGAGTATAACAATCACAGGGGAATGTCTTTGTTAAGTGTTCCAGGAAAGGTGTATAGTCAGCTCCTGGAAAAGAAACTAATTATTTTTGCAAACTTTTCCTGTAGAATAGGCAGCTAACGTGCACAGTAGGAAGGAAAAATATCTTATATCGTCATCTGCTTAAGATCTGTGAAAGTAGGTAGGGTTCCGCTGGTCCATGCTTGTGTTGTCTTTATATAAAAGTCCCCAGAACGAAACCCCTGGGGTGAAGGATGTGTCCTTGTCTATATCATCCGTAGTTTTAAGATTAGGGGAGGAAAGCGTAAGTCAAATTTAAAAAATTAAACGATCAAAACGACAGATCTCACATAAATAGAGCAGTTGTCATACCGGGTTTAATGAACTCGAAAAAAGGCCTTATCTTAACCACGGGCTTATAGGCAACGATCCCATAGGAGCCAGAAGAATGCCATACAGAAAGTTTCATTAATAAATAGTATTTGGTTTTACATTTAAAGGCGTTTGAATCTTAAATTTTGTTTAGGTAGCTGAGTATTGTTGCATTTACCCTATACGTTGTACTGATTACAGTAATATGCATGTACAGCTTTTTGCATAAATAATGTCGCAGTACATTCTCTTAATAAATCAATTGATCTAATACACGAAATCTGATTTAGCATTAATTACATAAAATTTGTTCCCTATGAGTCCATAACCGACTTTGGATAATTAATATGAAATTGGGTTTTGTATATTTAGTTAATTGCTTCATTAAAGAAATAATTTGCAACATTATTTATGCAAAAAGCTGTACATTCAATACAAGCTCCCCTCATTTACACTACTTAAATCTAAAATTTCTAAGTTTACCCTATTTATATTACAAGTCGAATCGTCGTAAATTTGATTTTTCCAAAAATAGTTATTTTTATAATCGTTTTCTGAAGTAGTAAGCAAACGAAAAAGTATAATACATAACTAAATATAACGTTTTCCTTATTTATGTTCCCAATTTCGGTGAAGATTAACCTCAAGATTTACAGTAACTAATGCTCATTCTCAGTTTGTATTATTTTTACCTTTTTGCAATAATAAACACAAACTAGATGTTTTGAAAGCGTTCAAGATTTACAAACACAAACACAAAGTACCTTTAACGAATGAACAGATTGACCTAATGAACTCGCCGTTATTGCGTGTGAAGATTGAAAATCATAACTTCTGTTGAACCTCAGTTCAAGTTAGCTGGTTACTATGACAACTTCTTTATTTTATTTGTTGTGGTTGTAAGTAGAATAGT
>VTPC01083732.1:18797-34192 GCA_011009095.1 Ignelater luminosus | reverse complement strand
AGTTCGATTTGCTGTTGTCAACCACCTCGAGTGTGACAAGGAACCAGGATCTCGTACAATAAAATCCCCTTTACAGTTCCCCGACTTTATTGCCATGGAAATATTGAGTAGATATTGCTGATCCTTACTTAGTCTACTGCTGTCTATTGGGGGGATCTGACAGCCAATGCTCTTGAAGCAAATTACTGGACGTTTTTCGCAGCCACTTAGCTTTTCACCGATTGGCTCTCTCAAAGATTTCGGACGCCTTGATTTACCGTCTAGGTATTGAAACAGATGCCGGAATGGCAGTTCATTAAAATGGAGAAGACAAACTGCCCATTATAACGGTTTCCCAAACGTATTTCGATTTGGCAAATCAGACCGTTTTTCCAACCTGTATTAACTCAGTGCGACCGCATCCTATGACAAGTAATTTTTCAAGAGAAATATCCCGACCAGACAGATAAGAAATAATAGAAGCGACAATATATTCAGAACTTCCAGAAGTTGGAGTAACATGGCCGATGTAGAGTGAACCAGGTTCTTCAATTAACGAGCAATGCTCTTTCTTTTCTACTCTACGGAGCCTTTTCAAATGAGCTTGATCTACCACTAACGTGTCGTCCTTTCTCCAATCCAAATAGAGACCTTGTAGTGAAAAATTTTTTCTTGAACTATGATCTACCTTTATTTGTAATTTTTTTCAAAATTTCATTAGCTTTGGAGGCAATGCGCGACCGGAAGATGTTGACAGATTCAAGTAATATTGAAACATTATTTTCTGTGGTTTTAATACATAAGAATTTGAGCTATTACATTTGGGAAGAGGCCCACCCTACTGCGTATCGACTTCCACCCTCCCCGCCACCTTTTGTTATATCTATCCTTAGAGGCTTATAGTCCTTTTTAGTGTTAAACTTTGGAATAACGTTGCGAGACTTTAACTTTCCCAAGATAAAACCATCTCTAGCTTCAGATCCAGACACGACTGACGCGGCTTACGTACAAATTTTGACGCACCTTTCCACTGCCTGAATATAGCAAGGAAAACATGGAAAATCAGGTGTTTCTCCGGTTTGTACCATTTTTTCACTTCTTCACAGCTTACAATCATCCTAATTTATTAAATCTATACACTCAGAAGCTTCTAAGCCCAAGTTCTGTAATATGTCACCGGGAATCAGTTATCATTGCCAAAAGTATATTTTCATGATTGCCAAAAATAGGCATCCCTTTGAATGACTGGCTGGATGATGTCTTTGTACTTATTTTTGAGGTACCTGGAACATTTAATTATTTTTCACAAATAACTAGATTCATTTTTGCAAGAAAGTTTTACGTTGATGTTCAACCACACATGACTATAAATTTTAATAACATTTGGCAAGAACCTGTAAATTCAGAAGAGGAATTTTGCAGGACACATACAAACGCAAAATTTTGTTTGCTGTTGTTAACCAACAAGAGTGGGTGATTTTTCCTGGTTTCCTTTTTGCCAAGTCTTGGGAAAATATACTGCTTGACAAATTTCGGACAAGCACTTCTGGTCTGTACTTAAACCCTCAAAATTTACTTGTTACAGCTGCCATTAAATTTTTTTTATAATTTATAATTTCCATATTTTGGCATTTTTCAAGTTGTTTTTTTATTGGCCCAGAAAATTCTTTAGCTCCCGTAGTTTGCCCATCGATTTGTTGATATAAGTGCCTGAAATTATCCATTGTAAGGGTCTTTTTAGGCCAGTTACCAATATTTTGATAACTCCAGATTTACGTCCCGTATTGACGGCGGTTCCATCACACCCAATCAGTTTCAAATTTGAAATGTCAGTATTATTATTTTAAAAACACGCCAAAATTTCATTGGCTATATTATTAACAGGAAGATGTTAGCAAAATATGACCGATATTTTGATCCTAGGTCTTGCACTAAGACTACGTGCTTTTCCTTAATGATTTTTCGATATACGTTTCTCTTTTTGCTTCAGGTACCATCGTGTTATCATTTTTGTCGTTAAAACACAAACCCTAAATTCAGTCATGTCGTCTTTCTTGCTGTTTCAAATTCTATATTTTATTTTCTCTTTGTCTTCTTAAAGTCATTCTGTCAATTACGTTTTTTTCTTATCATCAGAAGTAAAACCCATGGCTTCTAAGGTGGCATTTGCAATAATAGTTGTTGCTCTGTCTGATACACCTATTCTTCAACTGTCAGGGCAAGTGCAGGTAGATGAAATCTTTGAGCTCGTTTTTTTTCAGTTCCGCTGTTTGTTGAGGTAGATGGTTGATAGGATTACTAGAACTACTGATTGTACCGATATTTCCAGGCAGTCTTCTTCAGTTGGGGAATCGGCCTTCAAAAAGTCCCTCTTTTGTTTTCAATACATTTCTTTTGATAATTCTTTTTTACAGTCCTTCGGCACTGTGCATCGTTCTCTTTGAAGTTTTTATGTCTATTAATTTTATTGCCATTATTTCTTTACCCTTTGGTCTTTGAGAAAGTTATGTTCTTCTTCTGGTATACGAAAAACTGGTGCATTTACATTTACAGAAGCTTACATCAAAAAGTTTCTTTGCCGATTGCCTAAAATCTTTCAATTTTATACTGAATATAGGATTATTCTTTCTACTTTTAATGCTTTTTTTTTTAATTTCGACATTTGTCATGATAGTCTCTAATCATTTTTACGATGCGTGTATCAGAAGCCGTTGGAATTGAAGGTCCGAGCTGTATACCTTTAACTGAATCAACAACAACTTGCGATACTTGAAACAGTAGGTTTCCGATTCCAGTTGTCAGATTCTTAGTTAAACTGAACCCATAAATAATGTTTCACGACATCTTCGTATGCTGACAAAACACGATTGTCTAAAGTTAATTGTTTTGGTTTACCAAACACAGGACATTTTAATACATTTCTAGTTTTAGGTCCGTTAGCAGACATTGTCACATTTGTCACTGATCGTTTATTAATAATAATCGAAAAAACTGATAAACACACAAAACCACCAAGTAAAACAGACACCTTGAGAGCCAGTGTCCCCTACGTCGACCAAGGTCAAAGATCAAGGTCGCTACAGTGAAATGACGTCATCTTTTGCATATGATCCAAACTAAACTATTCTTTTTATTACAAGACTCTAATACTTCTTTATTTTATGTTTTCTTTAATAATAAACGTATTGATAAGCTTAACATAGCTTTAATGCAATTATTGTTTTTTGCGCATTTTTTGTAGAAAATCAGAGGCATTGGGGCATCGGTAAATATCGTTTGAAATTTAAAATCAAAATATTTTCGTTACCGTAGTTTGGGGCAAATTTGATTTCCGGGGGCGAAATTGATCACTAGTTCCCCGCCAAGTATTTTCAAATACAATACCATAATTACCCTTTTGTTTGCGCTTGCGTTTATTACGTTCAATGAGTGAAGGTTCAGTTGTGAGACGTGCATTATTGTATCGATCATTTTGTCAATTATTTCTGTAAAACAAGAATTAGAAATTTATAGTGTGAAATTGACAGCTTTTGCATACTTAGGAACTTTCATTGGTAAGTATTATTTGAGAATATTTTTTGTAATTTTTGCAAAATATACGTTTTAGTTGATCTATCGTTAACCCGAATAGTAGATTATAAAAGCGGAAAACTTTACACATTGGCGGGAATTTTGCGACTAAGATGGCGGGGTCAAATAGATCACACATGAGGGGTGAGATTGATCACTGATCAATTTGGCCCCATCATTTTTTACTTAGCTGATTGTTGTTTCTATTGCTGTATCTATTTGTTTTTTATTTTAGACTAATGTAAATACAATGGTACGTGTATATAAGAGAAAATTAGGTGCCAGAAAATACAAAGACTACAGTAGCGAGAATGTCGAGCAGGCCTTATCAAAAGTAATTGAAAGCGGTTGGAGTTTGCGTAAAGCTGCTAAAGAATACAAAATATCGTATGGTACACTACACAATAAGTACCATGGACGTCATATAAGAAAAAATAAAGGACAAACTGTCTTTACATTTAACGAAAAAAAGCTTTTCTTTCTGCTGCAAGTACTTGTGGTGAATGGGGATTTCCGTTAAAAACAGCCGATCTAAGGCAATTAGCAAAAAATTATTTGGATAGTCAGGGCCGTATTATTACGTCATTTAAAAATAATTTGCCAGGAAATGATTGGGTGTATTCACTAATTAAACGACATAATAATGCAATTGTAAAGAAACTTGCTGCTAATATTAAACGTTCTTGAGCTTCTGTTTCTAAAAAAAACTATAACAGATTACTTTAACAACTTACGTAAAACATTGCAAGATGTTCCACCGTACAACATATTTAATTACGACGAGACAAATTTGCAAGACAACCCAGGGAATAAAAAGATGCTCTTTCGGCGTGGTACTAAATACCCAGAAAGAATTTGTAATTTTACGAAAAGTGCTACCTCTATAATGATGTGTGGGTCGGCATCAGGCGATTTGTTAGCTCCATACGTTATTTATAAATCTGAAAAGCTGTGGGTTCAGTGGACGGAGAACGGCCCCAAAGGGCGTCCTTGCTGCAACAAAAGATGTTGTGCATTAGGGTCTAGATATAATCGCACACATCATGGATGGATAGACGCCCAAACATTTAGTGACTGGTTCACTTTATGTTTTCTACCTCATGCAAAAGAAGTAGAAGGTAGAAACGTTTTGCTGGGTGATAATTTATCATTCCATTTTACCAATGAGGTGTTGCGGTTATGTGAAGAGAACAATATTGCCTTTGTTTGTTTACCAAAAAACTCTAACCATCTAACACAACCTTTAGATGTGGGGTTTTTTAGAGCATTTAAAACATCGTGGAGGTCAACTTTATGTAGATGGAAGCAGTCACATCCGTCTTATACATCAATCGATAAAAAAGATTTTGGTCAATTACTAGCTAGCTCTCTAATTGAAATGGATAAAAAAGGGGAAGGTGATACCTTTGCCATCAAAAAAGATTTAATCGCTTCTTTTAAAGCCACTGGAATCGTACCTTTAGATCCAAAACGAGTTTTAAATAAGATTCCAGGAGAAGATGACATTGACAATAATTCTGTTAACAATGTTTTAGTAAACTACTTACAACAACAAAGATTCACGGCTGCACCTTCAAGACGGAACATTAAAAGACAAAGACTTGAAGTAGAGCCAGGTAAAAGTGTAATCGCTCCTAATGAATCAACTTCAGAAGATGAAACAGAACTACAACTACACGACGATTCTGATAACGAGCTTACTGAAGAAACCGGAGACGAATCTGAATATTATTCCGCAAATAAGAATTTAGAAAAAGGAACATACCATATTTGTTGGTTAAAGTGCTAGGAGGAAGTAGAAAAAAGACAACATATAGGTATGTTGCAATAATTAAAGAATCAACAGATGAAGGAATTGTAGTACTGGGTATGAAGTCTGTGAATAGCACACGAAATATATTCAAAGCTGTAAAGAATGACGAATTTATAATTGGAAATGGTGATATTATAGCTGTTCTTCCAAATCCTGATTTAAAAAACTGTGATGGTGAAGATATTTACACATTCAAAAATAATATTGATGTAAAAGAGATATAATGTTTCACTGAGTTTCCAATACTGATTAATTTTTGTTTCTGTTAATATATACGATGTAAGGGTGCCTTTTTTGTATTACGTAATATGTATTCGTTCTTTGTCTTAATATAAAGCAAATTTTGCATATAAAAGTCTCTTTTGTAGTAATTAAAGAGCTCTTAAGAATTGATCAATTTCACACTAGTGATCAATTTGACCCCGACTAGTTCTCAGCAGAATATTTCCTAAACCAACTAACATATTTAAACCGGGGTCAGATTGATCAATATCCTATCTTATCTGTAACATTTATGTGTTATAAAACAAGCATGATCAAATTCGCCCCAAACAAGGTATGAAATTGTTCAGTTTCTTTTTCTTCTATATTGCAAATATTTCGACTTATGTTAATGTTCTGTGTGCGGAAATCTATTTAAAATACGAAGACAATAGGAATACTAATTTTACATAAAAATTTAACTAACGAGTAAAATTCTACGCTCAAAATAAAAAATAAAACTATCAATTTTGCCCCAAACTACGGTATATAGAATTCAAAAAGAAAAGAATTTTTACTACTACAAAATCATATTTGTGTGTTTGCAGGCGTTTTGCATCAGTCCAGAAACATTTTCTTACTGCCTTTTATTGTTTGTATTTTGATTGTTATATTTTGAAGGTTTTTAGCTGACTTTTCGTTTTGTAACCGCCAGGTCTTGGTGTAGTATGTTAAAAACGCCAAGACAGACAGTTATTTTATGTGTATTAAAATGTGTTTCGCCAGACTACGTCACAGAGACAACTGATATTACAGCAACGTTGTCGATTTAGTGAAACATTTCAAAATGTGGAATTGGAAAGCTTGATATTTGATCCCTAGATATCTGAACTGCATAACCTGCTCAGTTGGTTGTTTACTTGCAACTATTATTTTGCAGGTTAAAGGATCTCTAGTTATAGTCGTACACTTGGTTTTTTTCTGTTGATTTCTCCATATGGAATTGAAGAGACGTCAGATGAGTGGTGTATAGCAAACGTTGAGAATTATCTTCTGATTAAGTTATCAATACATCGTCTTATGCATAATATAGGGAGATCGAAAAAAAAGGCTATCGCGGGCACCTATAGATTTATTGATGCATGTCTGTTCCTAATAGGAATTTTTACGACAAGTTTAATTATAAAATTTAGAAATTTTTAATATTATGTATTGCCTTTATGTTTGCTATATTTATTAAGAAATTATACGCAATCTGACGAATTAGAAAAATGAATCTTTTAACTTTTAATGCACTCATTGACGATTGGTAAACGTTTAGCTCGCTGCTCATTTCTTCTCTAAAATTCTTTTTATCTTTAAATCAGTTACACAAATTGTTAAAAAAGATCCGCCAAATAATGATTCTGAATATGTGACTGCCCACGGGACGGTCTGGAAGCTAGGACAAGAAACAAGAACTGACCAATTCAGTGATTTAAAAACCATTCCAAAATTAAATGTCAATGATGTACCGAACATGTCAGAATTAGATTTTTGGTTACTTCTTTTTCTCATTGAAAACATACACACACAACCTTAGAATCAACGAACATGAATTTAGACAGTGTTAGAAAGAAATGCTGCACAAAGAGTGAATTTGTCAAAGTAATCGAAATGCTTTATGCTATGCAGAAATGTTTTCCACCACCAGCTTTCTGAAGAAAATTCAATATAGGTTACCACAAATTTGAAGAAATTCTCCAGAATCTCGCTTTTCATTCAAAAGATTCGGTAAACAACGACAAGTGGAAGAATGTTAGGCCACTAATAGATATGATTCATATTGAATAGAACGACATATTTAAACCTGGGTATAAACTCTGCATTGACGAGTTCATGTTTTCATAGTTTGGGCGCAGCCGTCCCGATATAACGGGTATGCTAACCGTTCTAAAAATCAAAAAAAAACTAAAAGGTGTAGGATGTGAATGCAAAACTCTAACAGATATGCAATTGAATATTATGATTTGATTACAAATTAATGAAGGGAAAGACTATAATTAATAACGGAACCTTAGTAGGGTACTGGCCGCATTGTTGTAGGTGACTCGTGATTTTCTTCGGTCAAGACCGCAGTTGAACTCCATCAAACAGGTCTCTTTTGTATAGGCATCGTGAAAACTGCAACCAAGCAATTTCTTACAAAACATTTAGCAGAAAGATGCCTAAGTCAACGAGGAGGTCTAGTTTATACTATCACTACTACAGATGACGTCAATCTAATTAGTGTAGAATGGAGAGAAAAGAAAAGTACATATTTTCATAGGAAGCTGTGGAACAGAAATAAAAGGAGTGCCAGCTACGAAGAAAATAACCAAGGAAGAAGGGCAACCGTTATCTAGTAGAAGTATCAAGAATTAAACTGATCGAGGAGTATTTTTATGGTGCACCATCTGTGCATGTATACAACCATATCGAACAATCAGGTCTAGCATTAGAACAAGTTTGGAACACACAAAGTTGGAAACACAAAATGCTTGCATCGTTGTTAGGTATTGTTAAGACAAATTCCTATTTAGCCTTGAAATATTTCAAGAGTACTGCAGGAATTCCTTCACTGTATCTGTCACAAAAGCTTTGTCGCTGCTAAATAGATAATAAAAAGGAGATGATGAAACAAACTTTAGAGCAGAAACTGAAAAAAATGCAACGACACTAAATAATAATAATTATATTAATAATATTAATCATCACCTTGCAGCACTTAGCACAGGTGAAAAAACAAAAGCACAAAGACAATGTATATGTGCACCTGTTCACAACAAACATCAAAAAGCAAATTATTTTAATAGAGCCCGTACATCGGACGTGTTTCTCTTAGCATATCTTCTATGCTATTTTACCTAAAAATTAAAATTTATATAGATTTTTGTTACTGATTATGAATGATAATGAATAAAGTTTTTATAGATTATATTTTTACTATATTGCTTCCAGTTCATCTTAATCCTCTGTTTGAATTCAATTGAAGAATTTAAATTGTTTTAAGGAAATTGTAACTATAGTATTACTGTTTGAGCCCTCAAGTGAAATCAATATCCTAACGGTACTCTTTTTAGAATGGTTGTAAACCTAACCTAACCTAACCTAACCTAAGAGACAGTAAAGTAAAGTTGCTATACTCGAGTGAGTTGTTTTAATTTTTATAAAGAAGAAATCCAGCGCATTATCCAACAATTACTAAACATTTAAGATAGCTCTAGAATATTGATAAAAATTCTTCGTATCTACTCTGGGAGTCTACTCTCTACTGAAAGTATTCTGGCCAGTTCATAAAAGCTCCTTGCAGTAACCTTCGACAAACGACCTTTTTCTTGCTGGACAAGACGAGTCTGGGCGACCGACCGAGTCCGATGACGAAGCTTCTATAGATGAGTTTATTACATTTCAAAATGTCGATTTGCACGATAGACAAAAGTTTTTCCATTGACCAATATTGTAGCACTGCTTGATTTTTTGGGTTCAAGAGAGGGTTTACAAAAATTTAACTCCCAGGTTGATTGAGGAAAACCAAAGATGACAACCTCATAAAAGTTAAAAGCTGACGTTGTTTTCAGAAAGTTTTCTCTCTAAGAACTTATTGAGGTGTTAAAATTACTTAGGTCTTGTTGGTATTTTGTCTAGTTCTCAATCGCTGCAGACAGGCCCCCAATTGCATGATGCCTTGCTACAGAGCTGTAGAGGCGGTGGCAGAAGAGCGTGTTATTGTCAACAAAATATGAGCCAGAATAGCGGATCTGACCAAGAAATGTTAGATTTTGTCTCAAAAAACTAAACAAAAGGGGAAAAAAGGTAAAGCCTTTTGGGATGTCAATTCGTAGGTGTTAATCAGAAAAAGTTATTTATTTATTCGTATCTGGTATTGATACTATGTAAAACATCTGAGACGGAGCTCCGGTAGTGAAAAGCTTTTAGTCTCCAGAATCCGTACTGAAACGGAATGAATGTGCTTCCTAAGACGTTGAGAAGATCTACAGAAAAAAAGTTGTTGCAATTTTTGTTTGGCACCACTTGATTCTGATTTCCAAGAGGACGGAAAGTGTCTAAAGCGGAGCAGGAGGAGGATAGCTTTAAAATATCTGAATGAATTTAACAAAAAGTTCTCGTCTTGCCTTTCCACTCAGATGGAAAGCAGCTGGTCGGAAAACCGTTCTGGAAAGACTACCAGGATACGTATGTAAAACTTTTTACAAATTGCATTGTTAATGCGTTGAAAGCGGTTTGGATTGGATTGTAACGATTTCTTATCAATAATTATATTACCGTTTTAGTGAAGATTAAAATTGCTTTATTTTCTGTCACCTACAGTGGCCTGGAGATTTTTGTAAAACGGGCTTGTATAATAGTTAGAGATCTGCTACAAGCAGTTCTGTTCAACTATTTCTTAATAGGGAAATATATATTGTAATGAATTCTTTGATAGTCGTCTTTTTTTTAATGATCTAGCTTTTTGAGTATGGATGGCTCGTCTAGAATGATGGATTTTAATGAGACTGCAGTATCGACTGCGTCTGTTATAGTGGTGGGAAATTTGTAGACTGTGACCCTGATTTTGGAAACGTTCAATTGGGATTTATGATTTGAGTCCGAAACTCATTCCAGTCAGTGTCATTCCAGTTTTAGTAAGTTTTAATATGTAAGTTGAAACGGGAAGATACAGTGAGATGAAGTTTATAAAAATGTGCAGATGATAGCTGCTTCTGAGCAACTGACATTTCCGCCCGTCGAGCTTTATCTCGTGGTGAGTTAAAACATGCTTTGCTATCGAAACTTTTTATACAAATTTGTGCGTATTTATTCTGCTGCTTGCGCAACGCTAAAAAATAAAATTTGTAACGTTGGTGCGTTAAGTTAGACTTCATTATTCACATTCTTCAATAATATATTAATAACATTTTAATTTTACAGAAAAATTAACAACGGTCTGATTCAACTAAAATGCTTTTGTTAACCCTGAGTGTTCAATTTTACACCATTAAACTAAACGTTAATACTCTTACTCTGTGTTTAGATATCAGATTTTTGAAGGTATGAAATAGAAGAATATAAATAATAAAAATAAGATATTGAATTATAATAGTTACATTGAGTTTTATTATAATAGTAATGACATAACCGTTGTGTGTCCTTGAAATCTTTTGATAACACTTGGAATTCTTATTTAGACGAACGTCAATGGTACAACATAAAATAGTTTTTCTATTTACTAAAAAAAGAATATTAAGAGAACAGACATAATTAAATAATACCTATATTCTGAACATTTATAGTAAATTAGTGGTTTCTGTGTCAATTACAATAATTTTAAGGTGCGATTGAAAACGTTTTTACTCTACAGATTTTGCTTCAGTCTACAATACTTTTTTCTAGTTTCAATTAGTCTTTAATGAACTTTCTACAACTTTGGTGTTTTTTATGAAAAGATGTAACTAGAATTACGAAATAAAGACATTATTGTAGACGCTGCAATACTTTTATAATCCCATTAACGTTTTGTTTTATTATACCAACGTGTGCAGGTGAGATAGATTTCAAACGCTAGTAGAAAATGTAAAATTGTACTTCACCTTGATACAAAAGTAGCACCAATAATATAGAATTAAAGATAAAAAATGTAATTAGTTTGATTTTGGAGGCAATATTAATTTAGGGTAAGGCTACATGCATATATAATTATATTAGAGAACAATCGTGAAAATTTAATTTTCAGAAAACGCCAAATCTTAATTTTTAATTAATTTGTGTTTTTTCTGAATAAATTGCTAAGTTTACTTGGTATGTAGTTCAGACAAAAGATGTCTAAATTTAGCTTAAGGAAAAAATTAAATTAAAATTATGGCTTGATCTTTCACACAAAACTGTCATTAACTTTTTAGGTCGATGCTAACATCTCAAGTCAAACTAATTTTAAATGTATACGTGTAGATGCCTACTACATAATATACTAAACAGTTAATTTTTTGTCCATGAATGTAAGTATATTAAAGATTCTAGGGGTATTTTTTACACATAATAAAAGTAAGGCTTTTCTTCGATCAATAAATAAAGGCAAAATTATTTTTGGGGTCACTAAAACATGCATTTCTGTAACACAGATTACGTTAAATAATGTTCAGTGGTTTGTTTTCCAGTTTTTGTTAACCATATTTAGTTGCCTTTATTATTTCGGGCTATTTATTATTGATTATAAAAACAATAATTACATTGTCGAAAACGACAATAAAAATTTTGGTAAAAATAAATTGTGTGGAAATATCTGCACGTCAGACTTTATCTTCTTTTCCTGTCTTAATAAATAATTAATAAAATAGATTCCTTTTGTGCTGTCTGTAGAACTCTACGCTAAGTGGAATCACCACAAGGTTAATTTCTAAACTTTTAAGTTCATTAGTAATGTGCGGTTGCTGTACTAGTGGGGTTCACAAGTTCCGTTTTGGCTATTTTTTTGCCTGACGTCACCAAAAATTATGATCGAGGTGTCATTCGATTCGGAATGGCATTTAGAAACCTTTCGAACATTTCGAAGTCCCGCGCAAAAAAATTGCGAAAGTTATAAACAAATTCGTAGATAAAAGGGATTTTGTTTTTTGCAAATATCTTGGAGAATATTGCAAATATCCAAAATCAAAAAAAAAAGATTTTTAAAGAGCAGGAGATTTCCTACAAGAAAGTCCTAATTCCCGGAATTGTACCATCAATATTTATAATTTTAATTTCGAGGTGAAAATAGAGCTAAAAACGCGTGATCTGGCCGCCGCATGCGCCGCTTAGTTTGCTCTCTTTAACAAAAAAATTTTTTTTACCTATTAAATATACATATTAAGGAATAAAAACATTCAGGTATCATTGGGGTACATGAATGAACAATAATCCATCGGAAAAAAATCTACCCCACAATTTGTTTATTGGTTATGCTTTTGTTAACTAAAGAAATTTTACCAATTGAAAGTTTACATAAAAACCGTGATATTTCTTAACTTAAAAACCTGAGATTTTTTTCACTTTTTGAACTTGTTTTCCAAAGGCTGCAGAACAGATACCCGTTGGAAAAATTAAAAAATTGTCAATCTCCACTTTTTTATAAACAATCAAAAATTGGTAAAATTTCTTCCGCCGTTAACAAAAGCATAACTAATAAACAAATTGTGGGAAAAACTTTTTCCGATGGATTACTGTTCATTCATGTATCCCAATGATACCTGAATTTTTTTATTCCTTAATATTTATATTTAATAGGTATAAAGAATTTTTCTGTTAAAGAGAGCAAACTAAGCGGCGTGCGCCTCGGCCAGATCACGCGTTTTTAGCCCTATTTTTACCTCTAAATTAAAATTATAAATATTGGTGGTACAATTCCGGCAGTTAGGACTTTTTTGTAGGACATTTCCTGCTCTTTAAGGATCTTTTTTTTGATTTTGGATATTTGCAATATCCTCCAAGATATTTGCAAAAAACGAAACCCTCTTTATTTACAAATTTATTTATAACTTTCGCAATTTTTTTGCGCGGGACTTCGAAATGTTCAAAAAGTTCCGAATCGAATAACACCTCGATCATAATTTTTGGTGAAGTCAGGCAAAAAATAGCCAAAATGGAACTTGTGAACCACACTGTACTGTACCTACTTTATTGTGGATTAAAAAATAACTAATAGTAGTAACTGTAATAAGTACCCGTAAATGTAAAAAGAACACCATGAATTTAAGAACTTTTAGTTATTTAACAAAAACAATTCTTGTTGCAATTCATTTTTGTTGAAACATTTTCACGTACTATTTTTAGGTTGCCATTAAAGAAAACTCTCATAACCTTTAGAAAATGAATGAAATAGCATCAGCTAGAATTACCTACACTATTACTTATCATTGCATTATTGTGACTTAATTAACGTGATCTTTATTTTGTTTTTCAACTAAAATTTTCTAATTTTTTAGAAAACCAGATGTGACTAAAATAATATCTCAGTTAAACTTACCTTTACAATTATAGTAAATTAATCTAATCAATAATCAAAATACAACAAATTTGAATTAAAAACTCAGTCTAAGGAACGGTTCTATAAAGTTACTTAATCTTACCGATTAGCATGGAAATCTGTGAACAAAGTCGGTAGGTGTCCTGCAATATAGTATAGTAAATCTTCCTGCTTCAGTGACATACTATAAAACAGAATACAGTTCAGCACGTCAGAAGTAAACTGTGTTAAGTCACAAAAACAGAGAATAGCAGAGAAGAAATTCTAAATTCATTTGTAAACATAAATTAATGTAACTTTAAAAGGGAGGTGAGGTTACAGTAATTGTTTGCAAAAATATTCTTTGCTTTGATACTTTCAATTTTAAATTATAAATTTTGGGATTTTTGAAAAAATATGACTGATGTGACTTAACACTTTTTATCTCATGTTTTAAGCACTCGCCCTGGAACTTAATACTGAGTTGTGCTCATGATGTTATACAATTTTAACACAACAAAAGTTTTTTATAGCTTTATCTCTACAAACAGCAAGTTAGAAGTCATTAACAATAGAAAACCATAATCAAAAATGCAAAACACATTATCAGTCGCTGTCTTTTTCGGCTCCTTCAAAATCTGGGAAGTTGTTGTAAAATGGGTGGAAAACTTTGTGGATCTATTTCAACAAATTTTCCAAATAGTTGTATTTTTAGTATCGATTTTGGAGCAAGCTGTGGAACATCTGGAATATTAGAGGTTGGAGTATTACGACGATTGTTGCTGAAGTTGACTTTGAGAAAGCCCTGGTCAAAACTTTTTTATCAAGAATGTAATTCCTGAGCTGCTTGATCTCACTAAAACGTGGTCAGCATTAGATATTAGGAAACTGTTAGGATTTGTGTTCACGGTATCGGGCATGTGCGCGTTTATGTGAACTGCTATAAAACAATTATATGGTGCGGGTGCAAAATGCTGTGCATTTGGTAACAATAGGGATCTCAGTGTGTCGCCCGTTTGAAACTTTTGTAAAAGGCATTGGTGTCAGCGTGACGTCGGGTGCACGGACATTCTCTTAAGGACAGTTAAGAATTTCCGGTACTTAGTGTTAAGCAAATGTATGCCGCCCTTTGTAGGAATCGATGCCATATGTGTAAGGGACGAAAAAATAGGCGTGCACAGTGGACAGAGATGCAAGTGGGCAGCTTTGTTTAGATGATTAATTTTAGGTTTTCAGTAGCTTTTAAGATAGTTAGTTAAAAGACACAGGACGAACAAGTCCAGTTCGCTGTAATCTTCTTTGTAATTGTTGGAAAATAAATGTAAATAGTTTAAAAAGGGAAAGTGTTTTTATGTATCAAAAAATACAGAACAAAAGTTTTAAGAAATTCATCAGAAACTATCTTTGAAATTTGTAAAGTTTGCGATTTCCATGCTTATGTATTACCGTAAAAGGTTATTTCTTTTTACCCATTAACACTAATTGCTACCAGTCCCATGGTATCATAATTTTGAACTGACTTCCTTTACTCCATTGTCTGTCTTTTAGAGAGTGGTTTGAATTAACCTCTGGGTGTGTACGTCCCTTTAATAAAAATTTGTGTTCAATGATTACAAGTTGTGGAAATTTTTTTTGAATTTAAAAGAACCTCAAAATCATTCCAGTATTTTGATTTTGGGACGGACAATTATCAAATTACATCACAATTTCCTTTAGCGTTGTAGGCGAGCTTAACCTTCATAATACCATGGGGTCACTAGAGACCCCACGCGTAATTTGAAGGTATTTTTCTATTAATTTTTTTTACTAAAAATTCTGAAAAAATTTGACTTTTCC
>VTPC01083732.1:0-13794 GCA_011009095.1 Ignelater luminosus | reverse complement strand
AATTGAATTCAAATAGAGGATTAAGATGAACTGGAAGCAATATAATAAAAATAAAACTATTAAAAATTTATTCATTATCATTCATAATCAGTAACAAATATCTATATGAATTTTAATGTCTAGGTAAAATAGCATAGAAGATACGAGGTATGTGAGAAAAGTAATGAGACTGATTTCATACTAACAAAAGTTTTTATTTTTTTCAAACAACAATGTTATCCCCTTCAAAGTAGTTCCCTTGGGCAGCTATACACCGGCGGAGTCGTTGTTCCCACTCTTGGTAGCAGCGCTGGAAGTCTTCAACTGGTATGGCTTTTAACTGGTCGGTCACAGTCTTTTGAATGTTCTCCAGAGTTCCAAAATGACGTCCTTTTAAGACATGTTTCAATTTCGGGAAAAGGAAAAAGTCACAAGGACTCAAATCAGGTGAATAGGGGGGATGAGGAACAACAGTAATGCGTTTTGAGGTCAAAAATTCACTGATGGAAATTGCTGTGTGACACGGAGCATTGTCATGATGAAGCATCCACTTGTCTGCAATGTCTGGTCTCACACGAATCACTCTTTTCCTGAGCTTTTCAAGGACACTTTTATAAAACACTTTGTTGACAGTTTGTCCTGGTGGAACTAATTCTTTGTGCACGATACCCTTACTGTCAAAAAACAAATCAGCATGGTCTTGATCTTTGATTTGCTCATTCGACATTTCTTCGGCCGAGGAGATGACGGAGTGTGCCACTCTTCGCTTTGCCGCTTTGTTTCAGGATCGTACTCAAATATCCAGGATTCATCACCTGTGATCACACAATTGAAGAATTCTTGGTCATTGGCAATCCACTCAAGAAGATCAACGCACACGTTTTTTCGAATGTTCTTCTGTTCAGTTGTGAGGTTTTTCGGCACCATTTCGGCACAAATCTTTCGCATGTTCAAATTGTCTGTCAAAATTTGATGCACGGTGAAAGTGTTTAAATTTAACTGTTCACTCATCATCCTTATTGTTAAACGACGGTCTGATCTCACAAGAGCCCTCACACGTTCAACGTTTTCGTCAGTTTTTGAAGTTGAAGGTCTCCCTGAGCGAGGTTCATCTTCAACGTGTTCTCTGACGTCCAAAAATGATTTGTGCCAGCGGAAAACTTGTGCTCTTGATAAGCACTGTTCCCCATAGACCTGTTTCAACTTTTCAAAAGTCACACTCGCGGATTCACCAAGTTTAACACAAAACTTTATTGCACAACGTTGCTCTAAATTCCGATGCCCCATTTCTGCAACACACAACAAAGACACAACTTCACTGATGGCGCTGTCAAAAATAATGTGTTAGCTGTACGGAGTTGTAACTCGGACTGAGGAAGTGGAAGCGATAAACAAACCGGTTTAGCACAGGCCGGTAGACACAACGTTGCCAGATCTCCCGCAGTGTTGCCAGTCTCATTAGTTTTCTCACACACCTTGTATGCTAAGAGAAACACTTCCGATGTACGGGCTCTATAAAAATAATTTGCTTTTTGTTGTTTGTTGTGAACAGGTGCACATATACATTGTCTTTTTGCTTTTGTTTTTTCACCTGTGCTAAGTGCTACAATGTGATGATTAATATTATTAATATTATTATTATTATTATTTAGTGACATTGCATTTTTTCAGTTTCTGCCCTAAAGTTTGTTTCATCATCTCCTTTTCATTATCTATTTAGCAGCGACAAAGCTTTTGTGACAGATACAGTGAAGGAATTCCTGCAGTACTCTTGAAATATTTCAAGGCTAAATAGGAATTTGTCTTAACAATACCTAACAACGATGCAAGCATTTTGTGTTTCCAACTTTGTGTGTTCCAAACTTGTTCTAATGCTAGACCTGATTGTTCGATATGGGTCTATACATGCACAGATGGTGCACCATCAAAATACTCCTCGACCAGTTTAATTCTTGATACTTCTACTACATAACGGTTGTCCTTCTTCCTTGGTTATTTTCTTAGTAGCTGGCACTCCTTTTATTGCTGTTCCACAGCTTCCTATGAAAATATGTACTTTTCTTATCTCTCCATTCTACACTAATTAGATTGATGTCATCTATAGTAGTGATAGTATAAACTAGACCTCCTCGTTGACTTAGGCATCTTTCCGCTAAATGTTTTGTAAGAAATTGCTTGGTTGCAGTTTTCACGATGCCTATACAAAAGAGACCTGTTTGATGGTGTTCAACTGCGGTCTTGACCGAAGAAAATCACGAGTCACCTACAACAATGCGGCCAGTACCCTACTAAGGTTCCGTTATTAATTATAGTCTTTCCCTTCATTAATTTGTAATCAAATCATAATATTCAATTGCATATCTGTTAGAGTTTTGCATTCACATCCTACACCTTTTAGCTTTTTTTTGATTTTTAGAACGGTTAGCATACCCGTTATATCGGGACGGCTGCGCCCAAACTACGAAAACATGAACTCGTCAATGCAGAGTTTATACCCAGGTTTAAATATGTCGTTCTATTCGATATGAATCATATCTATTAGTGGCCTAACATTCTTCCACTTGTCGTTGTTTACCGAATCTTTTGAATGAAAAGCGAGATTCTGGAGAATTTCTTCAAATTTGTGGTAACCTATATTGAATTTTCTTCAGAAAGCTGGTGGTGGAAAAAATTTCTGCATAGCATAAAGCATTTTGATTACTTTGACAAATTCATTCTTTGTGCAGTATTTCTTTCTAGCACTGTCTAAATTCATGTTCGTTGATTCTAAGGTTGTGTGTGTATGTTTTCAATGAGAAAAAGAAGTAACCAAAAATCTAATTCTGACATGTTCGGTACATCATTGACATTTAATTTTGGATTGGTTTTTAAATCACTGAATTGGTCAGTTCTTGTTTCTTGTCCTAGCTTTCAGACCGTCCCGTGGGCAGTCACATATTCAGAATCATTATTTGGCGGATCTTTTTTAACAATTTCTGTAACTGATTTAAAGATAAAAAGAATTTTAGAGAAGAAATGAGCAGCGAGCTAAACGTTTACCAATCGTCAATGAGTGCATTAAAAGTTAAAAAATTCATTTTTCTAATTTGTCAAATTGCGTATAATTTCTTAATAAATATAGCAAACATAAAGGAAATACACAATATTAAAAATTTCTAAATTGTAAAATTGCCTTTTTGTATTTTTTACAGAGCTAGGCAGTTTGCTTATTAATTATTATAAATGATCGTATGCCTACAAGAAGGATTAATAATAGAACATTCTGATGTAGCTGTGTATTTTTTAATTAAATTCAATTTGATCAATGTTTACTGGTTGTCAATACTCGCTTAACAGTAGCTGAGTCTCCAATTATTTTTACGATGATTTCGTAACAGAGGGCACTTTGATATCTATCTCCAAATATTGCCTTGCTCCAAGCATTCTTACTATTTCTGTCATTAAATACCTTTGTTTTGGTGTACACTTTATCACCAACTTGTAATATTTAAAAGTAAGAATACCAATCTACCCTGATGAATTCAGATTGTATTAGTTCTCATGGCTGTAGTTTCTGAACTAGAAGACCTATTAAGTTTTCTACTCCTGAAAAGACAGAATCGCTTTAAAAACAGTTTAAAATTTACGTCCTTCCTGCAGGACGTTTTATGAAATTTTGTATTGCCGGAAGTACCCTTAGACGTTTTATCATTAAGATATAATAAAAATTATTTTAAAAAGTCATAAGTGTTAAATTTTGTAAAAATCTACAGTGTTTGTGACAGATGTAAAAAATCAAAGTGCTCACTATATATAAATGGACTGTATTTTAATTCCGTAATAACAAAAATATGTGGTACTACAAACATTAACGTGCAAAATGTTATAATACAATTGAATCAATTTGCAATTAATTCCCATTTAAGGTCAAATGCCCAAAAGGCAGAATTGACACTTTTTCTATTACATTTATAACAACGAGTTGATACTAACTACACCCTCTCGCAACTCCTGCCATCTTTATCAACAGTAACAAAAATTACAAATTAAAACTACATGTTGAGATTGTTTCCAACAGAAAGCTTGCACTACCCTATTACCAATTTTAGAATATACAACAAAACTTGAAACAAATCATGCTTACATACATTTCAAATGTTTTTTACATTTTTATTAATAATATCACAATACATGTCTGCTGTTCAAGCAATACACTAAGAGAAAGTTTGGAAGATCGTAAGAATATACGAGGGTGGTCTGAAAAGTTTCCGACCTCAACGGGAAGATGGCAGCACTCGTAAATAAAAGCTACTGAATTTCGTTGTTCTTCTGTTGACAGTTACTCACCAAAGTTTCAGCCATTTTGGACGCGCAGTTTTTATGTAACAGTCGTTTGAGTGAGTTGATGTGAGTTTTTTTGTGAAAATGGACAAAATCGAGTATCGAGCTGTCTTTAATATTTGTTTTTGAAAGGCAATACGCCTTCGCAAATAAAAGATGAGTTGGATTCTGTGTGTGGGGACTCTGCACCATCATTTACCACAGTGAAATTTTGGGCTGCTGAATTTAAACGTGGCCGTAAGAGCTTGGGAGACGATGAACGTTCGGGACGTTCAAAAACTGCAACTACCGACGAAAACATCGCCAAAGTTCACCAAATGGTGCCAGACGACAGCCGAATTAAAGTGAGAGAGATAGCAGAGGTTATGAACATGTCAAAAGAACGTGTTTGTCACATATTAAATCAACATTTAGGCATGAGAAAGCTGTCCGCGCGTTGGGTGCCGCGTTTGCTCACGTTAGACCAAAAACGTGTTCGAATGAATATTTCCAACGCTCTTTTGGCGCAGTTTAGGCGAAATAAATCCGAGTTTTCGCGCCGATTAATTACTGTCGATGAAACTTGAATACACCATTATACGCCCGAAACACAAATACAGTCCAAACAGTGGACTGCAAAGGGGGAACCCGCTCCAAAAAAAGCAAAAACTGCTTTTTCGGGTGGGAAAGTGATGGTGACTGTTTTTTGGGATAGTCATGGAGTTATTTTAATCGATTATCTTCAAAAAGAAAAAACCATTACAGGAGCATACTATGCATCATTACTTGACAAGCTGAAGGCAGAACTTGCGAAAAAACGGCCACATTTGCAGAAAAAGAAAATCCTGTTTCACCAAGACAACGCACCGTCTCACACCTCAGCGGTTGCCATGGCGAAAATCCACGAATTACGGTTTGAACTGCTTGACCATCCGCCTTACTCACCAGATCTAGCCCCAAGCGACTTCTTTTTGTTCCCTCATCTAAAAATTGCGCTCGGAGGACAAAGATTTTCGTCAAATGAAGAAGCAATCACCTTCATCAACAATTATTTTGCAGAGAAAAATGTCGAGTACTATTTGGACGGGTTACAGAGATGGAAGCATCGCTGGGAGAAGTGTGTAGAGTTACAAGGAGACTATGTTGAAAAATAAAAAAAAAATTTCAGAAAAAATGTCTTGTATCTTTGTTAGGTCGGAAACTTCTCAGACCACCCTCGTAGTATTGAACTGACATTTCTTCATTATGCAACAGATTTACTTGATCCATACAGAATAGGAAACAATCAATGTTGCCTTTTGATCTTCTGATACCTATTATCTAAATTATCAATAATTTTAAATTATCGCCAGTCAACACAATAAAATGCAATATTACACGAAGTTCCACAAAGTTCCATTAAAGAAAATAAAAAGATATCAATTTTTTAATATTGACAACCTTGTCAAAGAAGTTAAAATAATTATGGTACTAGTACTATATTTATATTTAAATGCAAATACATATGTGCTCTAAGACGAACGATTTTAGAAGTATCCTGGCCTACTTGAGGTGGGTCAATGGTAGAGTTAAGTTTCTTGTTCTCAAGTAATGATGACTAAGAAAAAATGGGGTATTTTCCAATCACTTTGTTTAGAACAGTTAGTGACTCAGAATTATCTGTAGTCACCAGGAAAGTTCCATTTGTAGAATCACAAAACTATAGGTAGGATAGTTATGCAAATTTCGAACTATCCAACAGTAACAGAAAATACCTTCCAACGATACGGAAATATTCTTCACCATGTTATTTATTACAGTAAATTACAAAAAAAAATATTTTACATCCCTAATTATTATTTGACTCTAGAAAAATACCTTATGTAAGTTGTGATTGTCAGTTTTAAGAAATTTAGCTATTTTGATCCTTGGGTTTAGCTTTCAGGTGTACATTAGGGTTATCTTCAATGAAGGGTGTTTACGGAGAAACAGGGGTGCTATCTAGCTACATGTTTTAATGTAAGAAACTTAATTACTATGTATTTAAATATCAAATAGGATACAAAATGGACAGACACATCTTTTAAATATAATATACAGCAAGATCCAAAAAAATCTATCGCGATCACTTCTAGATTTATTGACCCATGTTTATTTTAATCAAAATCTTTTGCGATGCAAATTTATAATTAAACTTGTCGTAAAAATTCCTATTAGGAACAGACATGCATCAATAAATCTATAGGTGCTTGCGATAGCCTTTTTTTTGATCTCCCTGTATTATGCATAAGACGATGTATTGATAACTTAATCAGAAGATAATTCTCAACGTTTGCTATACACCTTTCACCTGACGTCTCTTCAATTCCATATGGAGATATCAACAGAAAAAAACCAAGTGTACGACTATAACTACAGATCCTTTAACTTGCAAAATAATAGTTGCAAGTAAACAACCAACTGAGCAGGTTATGCAGTTCAGATATCTAGCGATCAAATATCAAGCTTTCCAATTCCACATTTCGAAATGTTTCACTAAATCGACAACGTTGCTGTAATATCAGTTGTCTCTGTGACGTAGTCTGGCAAAACACATTTTAATACACATAAAACAACTGTCTTGGGGTTTTTAACATACTACACCAAGAAACAAGACCTGGCGGTTACAAAACGAAAAGTCAGCTAAGAACCTTCAAAATATAACAATCAAAATACAAACAATAAATGGCAGTAAGAAAATTTTTCTGGACTGATGCAAAACGCCTGCAAACACACAAATATGATTTTGTAGTAGTAAAAATTCTTTTCTTTTTGAACTCCATATAACGAAAATATTTTGATTTTAAATTTCAAACGATATTTACCGATGCCCCAATGCCTCTGATTTTCTAAAAAAAATGCGCAAAAAACAATAATTGCATTAAAGCTGTGTTAAGCTTGTCAATAGGCTTATATTATAGAAAACATAAAATAAAGAAGTATTAGAGTCTTGTAATAAAAAGAATAGTTTAGTTTGGATCATACGCACTGTAGCGACCTTGATCGTTGACCTTGGTCGACGTAGCGGACACTGGCTCTCATGGTGTCTGTTTTACTTGGTGGTTTTGTGTTTTTATCAGTTTTTTCGATTATTATTAATAAACGATCAGTGACAAATGTGACAATGTCTTCTAACGGACCTAAAACTAGAAATGTATTAAAATGTTCTGTGTTTGGTAAACCAAAACAATTAACTTTAGACAATCGTGTTTTGTCAGCATTTGAAGATGTCGTGAAACATTATTTATGGGTTCAGTTTAACTAAGAATCTGACAAGTGGAATCGGGAACCTACCGTTTTCAAGTATCGCAAGTTGTTGTTGATTCAATTAAAGGTATACAGCTCGGACCTTCAATCCCAACGGCTTCAGATACACGAATCGTAAAAATGATTAGAGACTATCATGACAAATGTCGAAATTTAAAAAAAAAGCATTAAAAGTAGAAAGAATAATCCTGTATTCAGTATAAAATTGCAAGATTTTAGGCAATCGGCAAAGAAACTTTTTGATGAAAGCTCCTGTAAATGTAAATGCACCAGTTTTTCGTATACCAGAAGAAGAACATAACCTTCTCAAAGACCAAAGAGTAAAGAAATAATGGCAATAGGATTAATAGATATAAAAACGTCAAAGAGAATGATGCACAGTGCCGAAAGACGGTAAAAAAGAATTATCAAAAGAAATGTATTGAAAACAAAAGAGGGACTTTTTGAAGGCCGATTCCGCAACTGAAGAAGACTGCCTGGAAATATCGGTACAATCAGTAATTTTAGTAATCCCATCAACCATCTACCTCAACAAACAGCGGAACTGAAAAAAACGAGCTCAAAGATTTCATCCACGTGCACTTGCCCTGACAGTTGAAGAATAGGAGTATCAGACAGAGCAACAACTATTATTGCAAATGCCACCTTAGAAGCCATGGGTTTTACTTCTGATAATAAGAAAAAAACGTAATTGACAGAATGACTTTAAGAAGACAAAGAGAAAATAAAATATAGAATTTGAAACAGCAAGAAAGACGACATGACTGAATTTAGGGTTTGTGTTTTGACGACAAAAATGATAACACGATGGTAACTGAAGCAAAAGAATAACGTATATTGAAAAATCATTAAGGAAAAGCACGTAGTCTTAGTGCAAGACCTAGAATCAAAATATCGGTCATATTTTGCTAACATCATCCTGCTAATAATATAGCCAATGAAATTTTGGCGTGTTTTTAAAATAATAATACTGACATTTCAAATTTGAAACTGATTGGGTGTGATGGAACCGCCGTCAATACGGGACGTAAATCTGGAGTTATCAAAATATTGGCAACTGGACTAAAAAGACCCTTACAATAGATAATTTCAGGCACTTATATCAACAAATCGATGGGCAAACTACGGGTGCTAAAGAATTTTCTGGGCCAATAGAAAAACAACTTGAAAAATGCCAAGATATGGAAATTATAAATTATAAAAAAAATTTAATGGAAGCTGTAACAAGTAAATTTTGAGGGTTTAAGTACAGACCAGAAGTGCTTGTCTGAAATTTGCCGAGCAGTATATTTTCCCAAGACTTGGAAAAAAGGAAACCAGGAAAAATCACCCACTCTCGTTGGTTAACAACAGCAAACAAAATTTTGCGTTTGTATGTGTCCTGCAAAATTCCTCTTCTGAATTTACAGGTTCTTGCCGAATGTTATTAAAATTTATACTCAAGTGTGGTTGAACATCAAAGTAAAACTTCCTTGCAAAAATGGATCTAGGTATTTGTGAAAAATAATTAAATGTTCCAGGTACCTCAAAAATAAGTACAAAGACATCATCCAGCCAGTCATTCAAAGGGATGCCTATTTTTGGCAATCATGAAAATATACTTTTGGCAATGATAACTGATTCCCGGTGACATATTACAGAACTTGGGCTTAGAAGCTTCTGAGTGTATAGATTTAATAAATTAGGATGATTGTAAGCTGTGAAGAAGTGAAAAAATGGTACAAACCGGAGAAACACCTGATTTTCCATGTTTTCCTTGCCATATTCAGGCAGTGGAAAGGTGCGTTAAAATTTTTACGCAAGCCGCGTCAGTCGTGTCTGGATCTGAAGCTAGAGATGGTTTTATCTTGGGAAAGTTGAAGTCTCGCAATGTTATTCCAAAGTTTAACACTAAAAAGGACTATAAGCCTTTAAGGATAGATATAACAAAAGGAGGCGGGGAGGGCGGAAGTCGATACGCAGTAGGGTGGGCCTCTTCCCGAATGTAATAGCTCAAATTCTTATGTATTAAAACCACAGAAAATAATGTTTAAATATTACTTCAATCTGTCAACATCTTCCGGTCGCGCATTGCCTCCAAAGCTAATTTGAAAATTACAAATAAAGGTAGATCATAGTTCAAGGAAAAAATTTTCACTACAAGGTCTCTATTTGGATTGGAGAAAGGACGACACGTTAGTGGTAGATCAAGCTCATTTAAAAAGGCTCCGTAGAGTAAAAAAGAAAGAGCATTGCTCGTTAATTCAAGAATCTGGTTCAGTCTACATCGGCCATGTTACTCCAACTTCTGGAAGTTCTGAATATATTGTCACTTCTATTATTTCTTATCTGTCTGGTCGGGGTATTTCTCTTAAAAAACTGAGTTAATACAGGTTGGAAAAACGGTCTGATTTGCCAAATCGAAATACGTTTGGGAAACCGTTATAATGGGCAGTTTGTCTTCTCCATTTTAATGAACTGCCATTTCGGCATCTGTTTCAATACCTAAACGGTAAATCAAGGGGTCCGAAATCTTTGAGAGAGCCAATCGGTGAAAAGCTAAGTGTCTGCGAAAAACGTCCAGTGATTTGCTTCAAGAGCATTGGCTGTCAGATCCCCCCAATAGACAGCAGTAGACTAAGTAAGGATCAGCAACATCTGCTCAATATTTCCATGGCAATAAAGTCGGTAAACTGTAAAGGGGATTTTATTGTACGAGATGCTGGTTCCTTGTCACACTCGAGGTGGTTGACAACAGCAAATCGAACTCTCAGATTGTACTTAAGTGAAGAAAGTCCCACACCTGAACTTCAAGAAATAGTTGTATTTATTCTGAAGTCATACATGCCAATGTGGTTTAGTTTTAAAACAAGTAAATACTTTACAGACGGACCAAAACTTGTGAACCAATCAATAAAATCTTCAAGGTAGCTGCCTGAAGATCTACGTAATATTGTCGACCCTGTGATGGAACGAAATGGTTTTTTTCGCTCATTCAGAACATTTAATGTTATCCATGACACAAGATAATACAAAATACATAAGAGAGCTCGGACTTGGACGAATTCTAAAGGCGAGACAGTTAGATCAGAAGAGAACAACTATCAGAACATTCATGCCGCCAAAACTGAATTTCAAGGCTCAACACTACTCGGAAATAATTAACTGAATGGACTGTTATTTATCTTCTCTCCAATTATTAAAAGATATCAGTGATATCACATATTCAAAGTGACTCAGTCCCTAATTGAGATATAGCATTCAAGACATTCCTAGTTCACACACAAGCAGTTAAACGATCTCTGAAACTCGTGACAGAAGCCTTAGGAAAAGCGGAGCTGAGTCTAGGGATTGTTTTATAAGAACGACACTACTGTCAAGGTCAACCATGCCTAACTTCGCCTATAAATCAGATTTCAAAGTACCTTCAGCTAAGAATAAGTAAAAACGGAGATGCTCAATTGTGCAACATGAGTTTCTTGGACTTACGACTCTTCACACAAAAACCTAGTGTTTTCAATAAAAAAATCTGTTTATAAATATTACTAATAGTCTAAAATAATTTGTTTTTAAACATTTAACCTTGTATTCAATAAAGAAAACCAAAAAAACATGTAAGTTGTTCGTATTGTTTTTCTTGAACTATGATCTACCTTTATTTATAAATTTTTTTCAAAGTTTCATTAACTTTGAAAGCAATACGCGACCGGAAGAAGTTGACAGATTCAAGTAATATTTAAAAATTATTTTCTGTGGTTCTAATACATAAGAATTTGAGCTATTACATTCGGGAAGAAGCTAATTTAAAATTGTTAAAAATTATCGTAAAAATGTGAATTTTTTCAAATTTCGGCAAACTTTAGTGTACATGCGCGACCGTAAGATATAAACCGATTTTATTTCTTTTTTTACTCCTTTTTAGTCTCCCCAATTTGCAACTTTTCCGCGGTATTACGACTTGAAAAAAAAGTTTTGTTTTTTCGGCCCATCCTAATACGCAGCCACCTTCTCGTGGTTATTTCTGGATAGTATTTGTTTAATATAAGCAAATATGAGCTCACGGTTGCGTTTTTTACTTTTTGTTACTTTATACTTTAATTATAAGAAAAGAACAAATGAATTAACATAAAAGTGTCTTACTGGTAGTTTAGGCATCCAAAAAGAAAACAAATTTCACATCGAAACAAAAAAGTTTTATTTTTATCATATAGTTAAATTTCAATGCATTTTCATTATTGTCACTTCTAATTGTGATATATCTATAGACGATGACTTTACCACCAAGTGCAATAGATCGTTCGAAAACAGATGAAGAAAAAAACTTAACTAAGTGTTCAACATACGACAATTCAATAATTAATCTGAACCACTCACTGAATTACTTACGTTACCATCAAAAGGTTCTCTCTGCTGTGTTTTATACAGACAAAACAACATTCATTGACTGCACATTGGAGACCATTAGTATATAAATATAAAGGTGCCTCTAAACAGATTAATTCTTGAATTTTCGCAGTTTTTTTTAACATCCAGACGAACACATTTTACTAACGAGAATCTCAAGATTGGTCATTATTAATGTCAAGCCTCGTTTATGCAAAATTATTCATAGTCTCCGACATCCTGAGTATAGCTACGAGGGTTGCTATTTATATTTCTGGCCTAACAATGAAAAAACAAGTATTTATGATCGAAACTAGTTTTATTGTTTTTCAAAATATTTTCCATTAAGATTGATACACTTTTCCATGCCTTTGAACCAATTTTCGAAGCACTTTTGCCACTCTGTTTGAGGCAGCTCCAAAATATGCGTTTTGAAACAAAAAACGGCTTCTTCTGGTGTTGAAAATCGTTGACAACGCAGTTTGTTTTTGATGTACGGGAATAAAAAGAAGTCATTGGGTGCCAAATCAGGGCTGTATGGTGGATGGCTCATCAACTCGACCTTCTGGCTGGTTAAATATTTAATTGTTTGAGCAGCGGTGTGAGAGCTTGCATTGTCATGATGAAGAATGATTCGCCTCTTCTTTGAAGTTCTCCGAATTTCTCCAATGACTTCTGGCAAACAAATGGTTGTGTACCATTCAGAGTTGACCGTCTTACGTTGATCTAACGCCACTGTTGCCACATGACCGGTAATGCCAAAGAAACAGGCAACCATTTGCTTCGATATGCTTCGATATGCTTCTTCCGTGAACAACTTTTGTTAGTTTTGGCTCGTCTTGAAAGACCCACACAGTTGATTGCTGTTTTGTTTCGGGGTCATATGCGTAGATCCATGATTAGTTACCTGTGCAGATGTTATACACAGCTTTTGATGCACCTTTCGCAAATTTTTTCAACATTTTAATGCACCAGTCGACGCGAGCCTTTTTTTGAGCATTGGCCAGGTTATGCGGGATCCAACGGGAACAAATTTTTTTACGGCCAAATGATTATGTAATATCTTGTTGATGCTAGTCATACTAATGCCCAAAGATGCCTCAATCTCATGGTATGTAACATGACGATCTTGTTTAATCAGTTCACGTACAGCATCGGTGTGTTCAGGCACAACGACAGATTTTTGACGGCCTTCGCGGATTTCGTCCTGGAGTGAACATCGGCCACGTTTGAATTCACTATAGCAGTTTTTTACAGTGCTGTAGGATAGAGCTTCATCGCTATATAATGTATTAAGTTCATTGATGCACTCTTGTCGTGATAATCCACGTCGAAGGTTATGAAAAATAATTGCCCGAAAGTGTTCACGGGTCAATTGCATTTTTTACTAGGGAATTCACTTTTCAATTAACTGCAAACAACACTAATCGCACTCAAATGACAAAATGTTGTGGTTGAGGTTATGTTCAGCAATGTAATTACACCGGAAATGTCAGCTGACGCCTGGAAACAGTCAGTGTTGCCAAGGCCAGAAATATAAATAGCAACCCTCGTATTACACACTTTGAATGCTCCTAACAAAAACCCAGCATCTTAAGAAAGAATCCGTTCAGGAAGAAAACTTATCAGGATCAACTTATGCAAATAACTTTGACCGAGTACCATAGGTCTTACAATCTCCGGATACGTTAGTCAACAATAGATTCGATTACAAGCTGCGTGACGAGCCAGATAAGCAGATTCTTCAAATTTTCTGAGTGGATTAGCATTATAAAGTTTTAGTTCGTTTGTTCTAAAACTTGCTAAATACTAAATGTTTGGAGAAACCAAGTACGTTTCTGTCTAAACACATCTGTTATGAAAACAAGT
>VTPC01083731.1:0-14543 GCA_011009095.1 Ignelater luminosus | reverse complement strand
ATGTCAAAACAAATTCCTGAGGATGATCACCAACGCGTATCGATACGTAAAAAAAATATACCCACGATAGAGGACGTCATCAAGGAACGAGCCAATAAACATGAGATTAGACTTCTCAATCATCCAAACGTGGAAGCAATTCGATTATTGGACACAATCAATGAAAGGAGAAGACTGAAGCGAACAAAACCGCTTGTATTATGTAGATAAAAGACATAAAGAGTACTATTGGCAACTAAGCACTGGTTTAGTATTTCCACACAAGTCTTGTTTAATATAAACACAATTCATCTGTACTAATAAATGAATTATATTAAGATTGTAGTAGTCATACTTGAATAAAGGTGTTTTTAAAAAAAAAAATTTATTGTTAGGCGAGTTGAATCTATTTGTGAATTTAGCAGGTGTTGCCTCCCTATCGAAGATGGCCCGTTTAGACGCAACGCTGGACTCAGGTTGTCGTGTTCTAATATTTTGTCCTAGAATTTCTAACCGATGAATTGCATCTGCTGCAACGTAGTCGGCAAAATTCTCAATTTAGTTCGTCGGGATAATTTTTATAAAACAACAGTAAAAGTACAGAAACCCCGCTTTTAAAAAGCTACGTACGAAATAAAACCCTGTCAACATCAGCGAAGAAAACAAAAGAAAACAGGTGTAGGACTAAGTACACAATAAAGCCATAGACCTCACAACAACCACAACCAACAGTTTTTTCTTTTAAAACCTTTTTCTTCCCAGAAGAAAACCACCGCAACGTCATAGACAAATCGCTCAACCAATCCGATCATTTCCACATAAATTCTGAAAGAAATTTAAATGCTCAGTTAAAAATCTCTGTTAAAAAAATTCAAACCCAAACCCAGTTAGCAAAAAAGTTAGGAAGAAATTGATAACTAACATTAAATTCATCATCTGGCCGCCCATCAATAGCATTCGCAAAGCGCAAAGAAATATGATTAATCAAATAATCAAGAATTTAAAAAACTATAATCCTACGCAATTCAATAGAAATTTGCCCGCTAACAGCTGTTCAAATTCCATAATACTATACTGAGAAGTTAAACTGGGTGGGAAAATAATAATTATACCCTGCGTCCCACTTGTTATAATAATGAAATCTTAAAGTTGTCACCTCCAATTTCTTTCTAAAAAAAGAACTGCAAAAGAAATTAATCAATCTTTCAGTGTAAACTTATCAATCTCAAGCTCCTCTTCAAACGAGAGAAAACCATCACAAAACTACAAGAACACACCGAAAGTACAGATTAAACATAACACATGTAACGAAAGCAAAAAGTGACCGTTTTAGGTTCTGTGAATTTGATCCCAGATTCGAAAAATCTCATCCTGATTTCAAGCTCGAACTCACGATGCCTCGGTCTAGTATGGCTTTGCTCTGTTTATGCCGTTCACAGAATACAAAGTGTATGTCTAGCAGGTCTTATACTATAAGTGCTTTACCATCTGAACGGGTGGTTATTTTATTGTCAGTATTTTATTATACAGGTGATACTTGTACATAGCTATGTTGTATTCTTACATACAGAAGAATTACAAACTTTGCATTTCACATCATCTTGGCTAAGATTTCGTAGTAAATTACATGCAAAGTTTGTTTAAGTAAAAATCTTACTCGCTTTATAGAGCGAGATCGCGTACATCAACATAGATAATGAAACACAGATAGAACTTAATTTATAAAAGAACGTAAATTGTCTGGTGTTATGACGATCATAGAAGTTTTCGCAAAAGTGCATCGCGCCCCTGCACATGAGTTTGTGCCAACATTCATTCAACTTCTAATGTTGCCCGTATAATGCAACAAAATAATGCTAAAGTATAGAAGACTTTTTGAGGGTTTCAGAATGGTTTAAAAATTATATTGTTAGTTACACAGATCTGCATTTTTAAACTTTTCAAAAGTTGTTTGAACTGTTCTAGGTGATCTTAAAGTATTTTGATATGCTAAACTTAAAAAAGACTTCTGTTTGATTCAATCATGTAAGGATGTTATACAAAATAGCGTCAAAGCAGTGAGAAAAGCGCATTTTGAATATAAAACAATTTGTTTACTAAAAAATTGAAAACAGTATTCTTTAATTAGTGCTAAAGTATTTTATTATATTTACTTACGTCTTCTTTTCTCCAAAGCTTTTTTTTGTGCGTTTTGTGGCTGTTCTCTGTGTACCGACCAGCTGTAGTCCGCCATCACATTCACGTTTCACCAACCTTGATATCTCCGTTTGATTTCCTTCATATCCTGATGGAACCTTTTTCCCGGTTATTTGCTTATTGCACGCAGAAAGTAACCTTCTAAACTCATTGAGGAACCCAAATCTTGAAATTTTGTTGGCATGTTTTTCACAATATTTTTGAAATGCGGGTCGTTTTGGTTTCCTAAGAATTTGTTCACAACTTCTTTGAAGCCGTTCCAGGCCTCCTTTTCGTTTTTCTCCATCTTTCATGTGCTTTTTTATATCAAGGACAACAAAAATTTCTCCTTTCACTCTCGCGTCAGAGAGTCCTGGAAACTATTTTTCAAGTATTTGGAACATTCACCTTCTTTGTTTAATGTTTCAACAAGCTATCTGATAAGTTCCAGTTTTATATGAAGACGAGGGAAGAGAACATTATTTGAGTCAACCAAACTTCTACAAAGCACATTTTTTTGTTTGGACCCTAGGAATTTCTATTAGACCATTTCTTTTTTTGTCCAATGCTGGCCCCTGTTGTGATTGTTCTACTTACACAAGATGCAGGGATACTTGGTGTAGCCTCCTTGCTGCCTAAGAAGCATGGACGGCACTTGCAAGTCTTCACATTAGATCCATTTATATTCGTTGTATTTTACTTGAAAGAGAACCAGCTTTTCTAATGAACTGAATGACCTATAGGCTGTGAAGCGTATTTGTTACCATTATGAAGTAATGTCCTTTCAAACTCTTTTAGATGATGCATAGAAAATCTCCATTTACTTGGGTCATATTGAATTTTGAATATTGACATAAAGCCGGGAACGTCAGTGCAGTAAACCAACTGATTGTCCTGAGAAAAGTAAGGAATGAAATCTTTTTCTCGGGTTTCTATACCATGCAAAGAGGTTCCTGGTGCTAGCAAATTTTTTCATTTAATCTGGAACCTAACAGCTGAACAGAGTCTTTTGGTAGGCACAGAGTCCGAACTAAATCGTTTAGTTTTGTCTGTGTGAAGAGTTGAGATTCACTACTATTTATGACTTCACAGAAATCATCATTTAAATCTTCACAATCAATTTCAGAGTTTTCTTGGTATGTAAATTCTTTGGAGATTTAGGTACTGGAACTTCAGGTCCATGAAAGCTAGGGCGGATTGCTGAAGGAAGATTTGGGTAAAAAATATCTCCATACCATAGGCATTTCAAGTCGGAATGCGTGTTTTTTTCCTTGAGACCACTGCCTAAGCCATTCCACATAAACAGGGCAAACATTATGAGGAGTCCATGTTTTATTTTGGTCGCCATGTTCCACATCAAAATATGCAAATTAAACTTTTAACACAAAATCAGTAACATTCCGTTGTTGCTTCTTGACAATAAATTCACCACAGATGTAGGAGACGTTATCAGATGATTAATGCAACCTTTTGAAGCTTATTTAATGTGAAAACGCTAAGACAAAAATCCACCACTAAGACAAAATGCATAAAAGATTTACCAAGATTGCTGAATGGAAACACGTTCAGAAACTGTAAGACATTATTTATTCAACAAATTCTAAAGAAATCTATATTAACAGTACGACATGGGCTGATAAAATATTTCCGGTTGTTTGCGGAGCCATTACCTAACAGCGATCTCTACCTCTACGTCCGAATTAAACCGTCGCCCGTTTAGTGACTGTTTTAATGGACCAAACCAAGACGTATGATGTAAGACTTTTCATTTTATACGCCCAAGCAGATTTTGAACTGTATGAGTCACATGGGGTGACACCGTTAGTGAGCTTTCCGGGGCATTTACTCTTAATCTGAATATCGCTCAGCGTTAATGTTAAGACCAGATTCTTTAAAATCTATGAGCAGCTCACTCTCGTAATCAAAAAATTTTGGATTATTTTGACCATGGATGTCATTTTGTAACTCAGTAACAATGCTTAGAGAAGAGCCAAATGAAAATATTTTTGACAAATGGATCATTAGTACTTAAACAAACTAACACTCAAATGAATTCCGTTGCCATGGCGATGAAGTCACTGATACCCTGATCAAACATGTTTTCATTGAACAATCCTCGTATAATATGTATAATATTGCAACAAACAAGACTACACTTCTCAAATCATATAGACGCGATGACTGTTGAAAAAGACGAGTGTAAAACATTGGAGTGAGGAATGGGAATTCTTTAATAGCTTACGCTATAAAATCCCACTTCTTCCCTTAAGAATCTTAAAATATGCGACATTTTTCATAGTTCTCTGCACCCCCAATGACTCAATGTGTTTTTGTTTAATACCATGTTTAGATAAATAAAATAATAAACACTATTTTAAGATTCTGTATATTGATGGAATGAACTGCAAAGTGATATCGCCATTTCCCACTCCTACCACCACAAAAACTTAGAACTTGCTGGGATACCTTACGTGATGAAATCTTCCAACTATTTCTCCGTGAATTAGCATCCAAAGATACATAAAAATGAGCTATTACTTCTGAAAAACGTTTTTGATGCAACCCTGTGTTATTATTACCGTTACGGTTTACTAGAGAATTACATAAACATAACGATAATTCTTAGTCTTAAGTGATCTGAGGTATCTTACATTAGCATACTAATACCTTAATAAACTTTTCAGAATATCCAACTTACTTTATTCACAGCGAATTGAAACTGTTTTCGTTTAACCTTGAATATTACATATCCAACGATTAAACCAATTAACCATGATGAACCACGTATCCATGGAGCATAATAGAAGTATCTCTTGTAATCGTTGTATTTGTCTGTACTGACATAGAAACACGAAACGAATTAGTTTGTAATATGAACCAATAGCTACATTTGCTTACTCCAAGAACATGTTCATAGTTATTTCTAAAAACCAGGACGACAGAAATGCTGCTATACTGGAACATACAGCGAGGATTCCCATCACTACCAAAGTTATTCGCGGCCATCTTTTTAAGGGAAGCAAAAGAATTGGTGATATCAAGATTAGTTGAAAATCAACACTTAAATACCATGCTTGCACCATACACTGAAACGTACATAATACATTGATTATAATGCAATTTTAACTTAAATCAATTCTAACTGAATTACCATTTCACTTCCAACTAAAAAGAAATTTTGAACATAAAGTAGCGCCAAATACCAATAGTCTTTGCAAGGATTAGCTAAGATATCGACCATATTAGGCCAAATTGGGCCGGAACCAAAATGTTTCAAAATTGTCACATAAATTCCTATTACAACTGCAACTAACGGTGTTAATCTACAAATGTGTTATTTAATAAATAAGTATCACAATTAATAAATATTACCTTAGGTATCTATGAATATAGTATGAGATTATATTAAATTTTGTTTTATTTTCCATTGAACCCATAAAAGTATAAACTAGTACAATACCACCCACAACAAGAAATGTATCAACAGCTAGAAATTTGTTGAAAATTAACATATTAGCTGGTTCCTCGATAAACTGGAATTAAAAAGCTTGGTTTTATTGTAAACAAATGTACTTTTGTTAATACTTACCTCTGAAAGGTATAAATAATTTCTTATAGGCAAATTTGTAGCTATAACATATTTATGGCCTATCAGAATCCACATCATACTTAGAACACGTATTCCATGTATACAGGAAATTTGATTTGGGTTGTTGGTTGTTTCAATTAGCTTTCTGCCGTTTGTCAATATGGAGAAAGCTAGGAAAAGAGGATTAATTGGTTCTGCGATAAAATATAATAAGATTATTTTAAATAGCCGAATTTAAGTAAGACTTTATACTTTTCTGCAAGTAAGTGATGATAACGTCATAAATCGTTGAACATAGCATGATACCAAGTACTATAACGAAGAAAGATCTGCAAAAGTAAGTTGCTTTTCTATACTGCAAAAGAAGTGAGAAAATTTAAAATTTTTAGTTTGGGTTAACCTTCTACGAGCTGATTTTCAAAAAAGTTTTACCCAAAACTCTACTAGACCTAAAAGATAAGAACAACTTACATCATGGCTATATCACCATTATCAAGCTTTGCTTGACTCGCCTTTGTTTGGCATAGAACTTCATCAAAATTCGAAGGAATATCAAATATTTCATAAATTTTTTCTATGTCGTCAGTTGAACATGCAGATGGTAAACATGTGGCACTTGGAAGTCCAACTCCTGCTTCTAGGAGACTTCTTGGAGATTGCTACAACATTTGTCAGTTTCTTAATAAACCACTGTTTTTGAAAATGTGTACTTACAGGTAGTTGTAGTCTAGAGGACTCATGCAGATTAGTGAAATGCATTAAACCTATACAATATTTTCCGGATATTATTGCTGTGGTGGCATTATCGTAAGTATCTACACATTCTTCAAAAAATCCCAAATCTACGAAATTTCCTGTGAAGATTCCCGAAGGAATTTTGGACCCGGCATCAAACACTGAAATATTAAAATCTATTTAAAATATTCTACTTAGTTTACAGTTTCGCTTTTGTGATTTTTTCATCTTTATGTAAAATTCACTGATAATTAAAATTGTTTGTTAAGCTTATTTTTCTCAATGAACACGCCACAATTTAAGAACTTAATGGGGAAAGGAGTATGTTTACCTACATTGTTGCCACTTTCATTCACTCGCTTTACAATATTTTTATCAGTCTACTTACTTTTTAGTGCCCAAAAAGCCTTTGGATTGGATAGCAAAGTTTCTGCATAATATCTCATTTGATGCTCGCATTCTAGAGATATACTAGTCTTCAATAGTTCAAAACTGTTTAATACCCTTTTAGCAAAATATGATACGGAATTAATATCTCCAGTATGTTTGATGGAGTCAGTTGCTTCTATTGTCCAAAAATTTGCAAATATAAGTGCAACAAAAATAAACATTTCTACTACTTGTACAACTACACTATAACTAAGAAAAAATCTGATTATAATATTTATGTTATTAAATAGGTTGTAGAAGATTGTTATTTTTCATTTATATGATTATTAATTTCGAAGTAGTAATTAACTACTTACGGAAAAAACTGCTTTTGTAGGAATACACTTTTGTATTTCGTTTTTTCGATTAGCGGCAGTTAAGTAAATCTGGATGGTTATTATATACTATTTTGAGTTATCTTTGAAGTAAAGTCCAACGGTTAATTAATATTATTATCTACGGTATGCGATAATCACACTTTGAAGGACGATGATTCCACAACTAAAACGCATCTACCATAGTTTCCATTTTCAGAAATACTTGTGTAGGGACACTTTCTAAAAACTAGAAATTCAAAGAAGATTTATTTTTTGGGAATGTGACGTGAAACCAAACCTACAGAGAAAAGGGGTCTAGTTTTTAATCCTTTTCAAATGTACCTAAAATTCTTTAGAAATATCTTAAACACTTTTATACATTATAAATAATTTTCGTAGTAGGTTTAAGAATTTTGTTTACTGATTAATTCTTAGAGTGTCTAACACAAAACTCTTTTAGTAGAAGTTCTTAGAAAATCATTATTGTAGTTCTTCTACGAACCCCGCTCCTTGCATGACTTGTGTATACAGGGTGATCATTTTAAAACTTCTCACCCTGAATATCTTGAAAACCAAAAAAGATATCAGAACAAATTTAAGGGCATCTTCTTATACCGGGAAGGGGAGATTAAACTATGTACAAAGTTCTCAATTAAGATTCTACCCTTAAGCTTCAGCCACCCCCACTGTAAAATTTTAAATTGAATGATATGGCATGTGGCACATCAAATTAAAGGTCTTCAATACCAGGATGCAGTGGTGTTTGAAAAAATGGCTTTCCAATAATTAATTTTTTTTATTTTAATAAAGGTACATTATTAAATTTATCGTATTAGATGCTCAAATTCGCTCCATTGGTTGCTAGGCAATAATAAAGCCTATTTTATTTTACTTAGCTAAAATTACAATAAATTTTATTTAAACACTGGGATCGCATTTTAATCTATTTATCGGTCATTAAGTTTGACCCATATACTAAACGTGAATGGGAAAACCATAGCAAGGATATGGATACTCCCACATTCGACAAGTTCATCAGATTTCTTGCGCAGCGTCGTAAGATACTTGAATCATCCGCTAAGCATTTCGACGCAACGTCAAATTGCACAAGGAAAAATGATAGCAAAACATTTTTATGTTCAAACATCAACAACAAACCAATGCAATCGCCCAAGCATAAGGACACGCACTGTCCATTCCGTAAGTCCGTGCATGCTATCTATCACTGCGAAAAATTCAAGAATCTATCGGGCAAGACTCGGTATGGCAAAATTCGACGTTTAAAACTTTGTCTTAATTGTTTACATTTCGGACACACCAACGCAAATTATAAATCAAGCGGTTGCAAGAGATGCGGTAAAAGACATAACACGTTATTGCATCGAAACTCGCAGAAATCAGCGGCATCTCAAACAAATTGCAGAACTCAAGGTCAAGGGACAAATTCAGTAGAACAAATCTCTCAAATTAACAATCACATATCATTATCGCAGAATTAATTGAATCCACGGAATCATATATATCCTCTGCTACCAACGGCTCTTGTAAATGTTTATAATCAAAGCAATCAACCATTAGTGTGCAAGGTATTGCTTGATAGTGAATTACAGTCTCATTTCGTTACCTATAATCTCGTCAAAAGGTTACGTTTAAAACTCAAGCCTGTGAATTTTCCTGTCTCAGGCATTAATCACATAAAATAAATATCAATCAAATGGTCAATATTGACATCGCTTCTCACTATACAAATTTTTAAAAAAATTAGCCTTTCTGGTGGTCCCTAGTATCACTGAATATATCCCGTTCACTCATTTCAATGCATCAGGTTCTAACGTTCCTTTAGGTCTACCATTAGCTGACTCAAACTTCTACGTATCTTCAGCTATAGACATGCTAATAGGTTCTGACTTATTTTTCGAATTACTTCTTGACGGTCAAATAATACTTTATTGGAATGGATAGTTTCTGGTAGCATCTCTCGTGTCCAAAATAATAATAACTCGAGCGTTAATGCTATGGCGACAAGCTGTCTTTTTACTTGTGAAACGCTAATTGATTTCGAACTACAGAAATTTTGGGCAATGGAGGAAATTGTCCCAAGTCGCTACACCTTAACAAAAGGGGAGCTTGCGTGGGAAGCGCATTTCGCAAAAACGATTACTCAAACCTCCACGGGGAGATTCGTTGTAAAGTTGTCATTAAAACCTACATATACGCAGCTAGGTACTACGAAAGAAGTAGCAATAAGTAGATTTCTTTCCATGGAACGCAAATTTCTTAAGGTTCAAATATGAATATCGATTCGTGCAAAATTAATAATACAAAAATTATGGAAGTTGCAGTTAGATTGAGACGATCAAATACCCATCGAATTACAAAGCGAATGGGCAGAATTCAAGCAACATGTTTCACTAATAAGATCAATACAAATACCACGTCACGTGCTAGTTAAGCAAGCTATTAAAATTCAAATTCATGGGTTTTCTGATGCCAGCGAGCTGGCTTAAGCTAGTTGCATTTACACAAGATCGTTAAATACCAATAACGAATTATCTGTACGTTTGCTCTGCGCGAAATCAAGAGTGGCGCCTTTGAAAACGGTATCATTGCCTCGTTTAGAACTTTGCGGTGCGCTCCTACTTGCTCGATTGCTCAAGAAGAGTTTGGATGCTCTTAAACTTGATATCAACAGTGTATATTTGCGGACGGACTCTACAATTGTTTTATCATGGATCGCAAAGGAACCGCGAACATGGAAAACGTTTATCGCCAATCGAGTAGCAGAAATTCAGAATTTAACAGATCTTTCAAGTTGGAATTACATTTCTTCTTCTCATAATCCCGCGGACATAATTAGTCGAGGCACTCATATTGACACATCAGACAAATCAAGCTTGTGGTTTAATGGTCCTCAATTTTTAACTTTCCCTAAATCTCGTTGGCCTTCCAATTCTAGTATAAAGTCCGTTACCTGTGAATCAGATTCACTAGAACTGTTCGAAGCGCGAATAACAACTGTCCTTACAACTTCAGCAGGCATCTTCACTTTCAATAATATAATGAATAGATGCTCAAAACTTACAACCTTGATCCGATCAGTAGCCTATTGCTTAAGATTCATTAAGAAAATGAATGCATTGTTAAAGGTCCACGTACAAGATTCTAGCAAAACAAACGAAAATTACACGACACCTGATGATTCTACTGAAACGAGTTACCTTACTATAAATGAAGTAAAAGCAGCTGAAATTGCTCTTTTTAAGGTCGCGCAAAGCCAAGCCTTTCCAAACTAATTATGCTGTCTTCAACAAAACCAAGAGGTTGGCCCCTCCAGTAGTTTAAAATCATTAGCACCCTTGTTAGATTCGTCCGGCATCATGCGTGTTGGCGGTCGACTCATTCATTCTAACCTTTCATATGATCAGAAACATCAAATTATCATTCCATACCCGCATCCACTTACAGTGCTAATTATCAGTTACGAACATCGACGCAGTCTACATACTGGTGTTCAGACCACATTATCTTTTGTTAGGCAGAAATATTGGCAAATTAGAGGAAAGCATGTTGTTAAGAGCTGCATACCTAGGCTGCAAGGCACGGCCTAAATCGATTATGCCAAAAATGGGAAACCTTCCTTTTGAGCACGTAAATCCGTCTCGATCTTTTCTCGCTGTGGGTATAGAGTACATTGGCCCTTTCGATCTTAAGGACGGATAGACTCGCACAAGAAAAACAATTGAAGCATACGTTTGCGTGTTCGTTTGCTTAGCCACTAAGACTGTTCACATGGAATTAATATCGGACTGAACAACGGATGGTTTCTTAAGCTCATTAAAAAGATTTGTATCTCGTCGTGGTATGACCACAGACACTTTTTCTGATAACGCTACCAATTTTATTGGTTTTAATAATGAACTTCTGAAACTACAAAATTGGACAAATTTCAAAGAATTTCAAAATTTTCTTACAACTTTCAAAATGCAGTGGCATTTTGTTCCAGTGCGATCGCCAAGCTTCGGAGGTCTGTGGGAAGCATCTGGGAAATCGTGTAAACACCACTTAAAACGAATTCTTAACAATAATCCTTTTACGAGGAATTTTATACATTACTAAATCAAATTGAGGCAATTTTAAACTTCCGTTGCTTATCCCTCTATCCAATGACCCGAACGACACAGCTATGCTAACCCCAGCGCACTTCCTCATTGGGCATCAACTAACTGCCATTCCCGAACGCAACCTGTTGGATTCCAACGTTAACTTCAGAAATCGTTACCAACATTTGCAGTATTTGATGCAACAATTTTGGGCAAAATGGTCTTTCGATTATTTACACAATTTGCAACAACGAACTAAATGGCAGTTCAGTCACAATGCTGATTTAACTATTAAAGCCATTGTTTTGCTTAAGGAAGTCAACATCCCTCCAATGCACTAGCAGCTCGGACGCATTACCGCAGTACATCCCGGAAAGACGGTGTAGTTCGTGTCGTCAGTGTAAAAACAAAGACGGGTGTTACTAAGCGTGCCTTATCCAAGGTGTGCTTGCTTCCTCTCGAAGAAGTGCAAATCAGTGACAAGTGACACTAAATGGTATCATTGATGGTATGGTAAAACTTACCATGTGGAATATGATATCGTTGATATCACAAAATTGCAGAAATTCAGAGAAATAGATGTGAATTTGGCAAGATGTGCCACAAACAAATTTGTAAACCATTTATGGTACCTCAACGGAGAAGCGGTTGCTTTCTGTATATTTGATAGTAGGGTAGACGCCGAACAAAAACGAAGAAAAGCACACAATATATTACAGGAAGAGGAGCAAGTAGAAAAGGAAGACACCAAAATTAAAAAGATTTTCCTTAAAGTTGACGTTCTGGAAGATTTTCTAAAGAAAGATTTGCCAGCTGCACTGGTTTTTTCAAAATCAAAACGACGTTTCGAGTGATTTCAAATCGACAACCAGCTTTTTAAAGAACATTCAGTTTTGTAGCCTAAGGACAGCGGATGTATGGAAGCAATTAAAAGTATCAGCGGAATGAAATGTGTCAATGACACGGCGGAATGAGCGGTAAAGCTCATAAAAGAATCTAATCAGAAGCTTACAAGAAATGAGGTACAAAAGCAATTTTTATTGCAGGTACGCCATTTGCTATTATTGTTACATTTCAGTTCACATATTAGTTAGTCTGATCCACTTCTTTTTCTTTTTTTTAGGTTGTACAGCAGTACCGGAAGACATATCCGACGACCACAAAACGAGGATTGCAGGAATCGTTTTAATGTTCTGTCGAATTATGTAAATAAAGTCTGTCTGTTAAAAAAGTCAATTCTTGTGCTTTTAGACCTTATATTTTCGACCACCTGATTCAAATTTTAGCAGAAAGAAGAAGATTTTCTCGTTGTCTTCCGTGCAAAATTACAATCAATGTATATACCAAAAGTGTCAGTAGCATCTGCTGTCTATTACCCAATGTGAAAATGTGGCCTTAACGAGGAGTTGGTGACTTAGCCCCAGTATCCCTATATAGTAGTTCAAAAAAATGGTTCTAACATTAGTACTACTCAACCGCTATTGATGAACTTTTCGCCAAAATGTTCCTCATTTATCGTACTATCCATAACAAAATATATTGGTTGCTTTTGAGCCCCTATTTCGTGCCTAGAAAAAAACATATTAAAAAAATAATCATGAAAATTACAAATTTTTTCAAATTTCAAGTTCGATGCGGCACGTGTCCGATTGGGCCAAAATTTGGTACATTTTAATATCTCACCCTACTGTCCATTTTTATCTCAGTATCCCAGAGGTAACATTAATTAATTCTTCAGAAGGCTGACTGTCAGTATGGAAAGTTTCTAGGTCCACTTTCAGTTTTTAACTTCAATTCTAACAATTTTCTTTTAAATTTAGAATCACTTACTTTGGATAATTAAATTCTTTTAGCACATTAAATTTTTGTATAGTTTCAATGTTAACACTTTGAAATGCGAAGATTCAAGATGCCATGACTTAAAAATTACAGCAATGACTGTTTCAAAGCTTTAATTTAGAAATTCTTTTGTAAATCTGAGATTGGATCATAAGGATCTTTATAATTATAGACAAATCTTTTCGAAAATATTGGTAATGCCGTACACGACAGACGACTTTTTGTTTAGAGTTATGCACCTTTTCTGGAATTATACGTTGAATATCGTTACGAAACTATTTAGATCAATGCCTGTACAGTAATACCCAGACTTACGCTACCCAGATTCACGCAAATCCGAAGTTACGCGATTTTTCAATATTCTCGTCGATTCGTCTTCTGTTGACAGAAGGCCTCAGTTCAACTGGAAAAGGGTTACAAATTTTGGAAAACATAGACTCCAACGAGGAAATTTTGCGTGGGAAGAAAAAATCTTAGATCCGTCAGACGACTTTGTTAGATTTTATGAAACCTTCTACGTCAAAATAACTTCGGTTTACGTTTTTGCAATTCATAATAATGTAATTTGTTGTATTATCTAAGATTTTATTACACATTTTTCTTCTAAATTATTGTTTTCTTTAGTTTCCGGTCGCAATTAAACATAAGTTCTATGTATTTATATGTAAAATTGTACCCCGATTTACGCGATTTTAAATTACACGGTTATCGTTCGGTCCTACCTATCACGTAAGTCCGGGGTATGACTGTATTTATAAAACCGCAAATTGTATTTTAAGTGGCAAGTAAAAGCAACAGTCAAGTCATAAAGTACGTTGAATGTACCTGCAAACTGCTCAACTTTGGAATACAACGGGATGGTAAAACGGTTCAGATCTCAATTTACATAAAATACCTGAGACTATAAAGAAAGGCTTCTCCCTAGCTTGTAGAGATTTTTCTTTATAGCTTGTTAATATGCTTAAGTCGATATTCTTATGGGTGCCAAATACTTACAAACGCCTATCCTGACAAATAAATTTAAATAGTGAGTTTGGTTTGCCTTAGATAATCACGTGCAGATGCTTTCCGTCTTTGCTTTCAGAGAATGCTCTAAATAAACTGAGAAAAACTTTAAGTAGAGCCCTGCGTTAGACCGCTGAAAAAGGTGCTCGTTGTCTGCAATTTAGGAGTAATCAGAATGCGATAGTAAAGATCTGGCTATCTTCCTTAAAGCTAAAAGGGAACAAAAACTGCTATTCAATTTTTCTTTAATATTTCTTGCTAATCATATACAGAAAATCGTGAAAGATACGAGGGCTGTTTGACGGAAGTGTGACATTTCAATAAAGAACAGGTTTAGCCTAGATTTTTTTTATTATTTTTCAACATAGTTCCCTT
>VTPC01083690.1:0-12021 GCA_011009095.1 Ignelater luminosus | reverse complement strand
CAATTAACAGATGCAAACGACAATTACCTATTGACAGGTGAAAATCATTTAGTTATTAATTAATGTTGATTTTGGTTTTGTAAATTATCGATATGAATTTTTCTAATCAAGAAAAGCGTGATATAATTGAGTGTTACATTTTGTGTCATAAAAATAAAAAGATAGGGTATATCAAAAGTCATCGACACAGTAGATGACCTTAGAGAAGCTGTACTAGAAGTTTTTGCTAATATTGATGTACGTTCCGTTAGAAAAGCAACAAATTCGGTTTTAAAAAGGTGTAACTTGTACATTAATCATAATGTTAGACCTTTTGAACATGTTTAGTCTTAAATACTTTACCTACCTTAAATACGTTGTTTTGGTACCGCTTTATACTCTAATTTCCTTTAGTCTTTCTATCGTTTGTAATTCTCTGTTTATTGGTTTCTCAGAAATTATTTTTATTTAAAATAATTATGTTTATAATTTCGAAATTAAAATAAAAATTTTAATAACTAACTTGAATTTTATTATTAGGCGCGATGCGCGCATCTATCAATTGTTTCCATAGCGTACTACTTGAACAGTTCGAAAATGAAAAGAAAAACAAGGTCATAATTTATTTATTTATAAAAATAACTATGTCAAGTGGTATATCATTAGAATCGTTAAAAAAGGGCCTTTTTTATAAAGTCACGGCCGACTATGGTGTCCATGAGAAAAAACACAAGCTTGTGTCATAACTCGAAAATTACAGCTTAAATAGAAACTTTGGTTAGACTGTATTATTAAGCACATCATTACCTACAACTTTTTCCTTTACACATTTGTCCTAAAGTCAATAATAACAGAGCTACAGCCACCAAACAAAATAACAAAAAAATTATTTTTGCGTGATATCTAGTTAGCCATGCATTTTTTCCCGAAAAACAAAAAGCTCATTAAATTGAGCTGGTAAAACTGCAATTCTTTCCCCATTTAATCGTCTCTCTATCTCCGCTAGTTTCCGAGATTCCCATACTAAACATCGGAAAAAACTCACCCTGTATATATTCAAATCTCATTAAGATTTGTATTTAGATTTTTTTCAGTGCGTCTTCACACTTATGCAAGGAAAGCAGGGCCGTATAGAAAAATACGCGTGCAAAGTGTTGGAGCACCTAGAAATCCTTTTGAAGCTACAATGATGATTTAAAAAAACAACAAATCTGTAACACCTTCTAATGACGTAATTTTTATATTTTAATATTTAGAAATGTTATATAAAGCAGTTAGATATATTTTTTTAAGACGAACAAAATAAAAAATTTGTTTTCTGTATATGATGTAATTTGTATTAACACTTTAATCTTCATATATGTATTTTAGAATACGCACACTACAGTAGTGCACTCAGAATTATCACAACAAAACAAAACAGAAAATATTGAAATTTATGAAAGTTTCTGTAGTTTACCTAAATTTTAGTGTTTTAATATAAAGTTTTCGTTCTTAATGATACATTGGTAGGTTTTAATCGATTCAAATCAATTTTATATGTCTATTTCTATCATTTTTAGAATTTAAAACCTGGGCCTATTGTTCAGGAAAAACGTACTGAATTTGATAATAATGATGAATCCCTCAAGAATGATTGGATCACCTGTGCAGAAATATTATCAGATATCCCAAAGATTTTGAAAGTTGTAGCTTCATTTTGGCCAAAGTAAAAAATGATGAGGTGCCAAATCCCTTAACATTTTTAATACATAGCACTGAATTAATTACAGTACTAGAGAAAAAAATAAAGTGTTTTTAAAAAATAAAATTAGTAAAGAGAACTTTGAAAATGTCATTTTAGTAAAAAATGACATAGTCGAATACGACCCTGCCAGAAAAGCAAAAATTGACTCAGCAAATCAAAGACATTACTTAATATCTCTTGGACCTCACTAACCGAAATCATTGGCATTTCCCGAAAACACAGACATTCCCAAAAACAAACAAAAATCGTTCTCTTCATAATGGTATCGAAAATATCCACACTTAGAATACAGTGTAGTTAAAGATGCCGCTTTTTGTTTTGTGCGTATGCTTTTTCCTATTGGAATAAACCGAGGTCATGCTGATTCTGCATGGGTTGTTAATGTGTTAGAAAGTGGCATAAAATAAAAAGCGTTTACGTCGAAAAACAAGGAAAACTTGCTCAACATTTCTCGTCCGAAGCTCATAAAGCTGCTCTTTAAGATTATTGCCATTTTGTTACTTCTTCTCAGCATGTGGATGTTCTACTAGAAAAATCAAATAGAAATCTACCTATTAAAAATGAAGAAGAACATTGTTTCAATAAACTGTTATTTATTTTTATTTTATTGTTAAATTTTCTGTTATTTATTTTTACTTTAACAACATTCTATTCACGTCATACTATACGATTAAATTTTATTTTCATAACTTAAAACAAAAACAAACAAACTTTTTTACACATACCTACTGAACATTTTTTATACAGTAACATAACATATACTAATCTATGTTAATATACAACAAATTATAAATAATACTAACACTTCCCCTTGTTGGGTATTAACATTGAGTAGAATATTTTAATCATAAATGAATCCAAGTCCATTTAACATATTTTTAGTCTTTGCACCATTCAGAATTTTCGTTAATAAATCAGCCACATTTTTGTCACTTTCCACATATGCAAAGACTATTTCACTCTTTTCCACTAAATCACGTAAGAAATGGTATTTGATGCTAATATGCTTTGACCGATCTTTTTAACTAAACTTATAGCACCTTGATTATCAACATATATCACACAGGGTTTTTTAATAAACTGGTCTTGTTTCATTTCTTCTAGAAATCCTCTTAGCCACAAAACCTCCTTCGTTACTTCCGTCATGGCTATATACTCTGCTTCAACAGTAGATAAGGCGACACATCTTTGTTTCTTTGTTTGCCATATAACTGCTCCACCTGCTAAAGTAATAATAAAACCACTAAATGACTTTCTATCACTCTATCAATCAATCAGCATCCACAAATACAGAAATTGGTTTACTCATTCTTTTATAAGTTAACTTTACATTTGTTGTTTGTTTCAAGTATCTAAATGTATGTTTTACTTGATTCTATTTTTCTATCGTGGGTTTATTATTTAATTGACTTAAATAACACACAGCAAATGATAAATCTGGTCTCGTTCCATTTGCCAGATATAGTAAACTACCAGTTGCCTTTCTATAAATCTGTTCATCAAATTTATTTTTGATTTCTTCTTCCTCAATACTCCATGGAATTTCTAATGGTGTTTTAAGCCCTTTTGCATTTTCCATGTTGAATTCTTTTAATATTTGATTAGTATGTCTTGATTGATCTAGTGTTAACATGCTTTGTTTCGGTTTAGTTACTTTTAGTGATAGGAGATTTGATACAGTTCTGTACTTTCTGATTATTCTGTCTGTCTGGAATATTCTGATTGTTTTCTTTCTTACCACTGGACTTTACGTTTCCAAGAAATCTATTCCTGGGATTTGGTTATACCCTTATGCAACCAATCTTGTCTTGAACCGTTCAGTTTCACCTAATTCATTTTTCTTAATTTTGTACACCCATTTCGAACCAATAACATTTCTATTTTTCGGTCTTCTTATTATTTCCCACGTTTTATTGACTTTGAGATTATTAATTTCTTCAGTCATAGCAGCTAACCATTTATTAGCATTATTTCCAGTCAACGCTATTCTTGGATTCTTTGGTTCCTCTTCATTATTTGGACTCATCTTGGTAGTATTGCAGCATTCACATTTTACAGGTTTTCTATTTCGTGCAGATCTTCTTAGTTCGGTTACTTCCCCTGCTTCTTCTATTTCTTGGTTTTCTTTTCTGTTAGCTTCTCTTCTTTGTTCTATTTCTTCGATTTCTTGGTTTTCTTCAATATCATCTTTTTCTCTTTTAATGTTGTTATCTTCATTCATATTGTCAACGTTTTGAATATCTTCTATATTTAGTGTGACATATTCTTCTGTAGGTATAGTTGTTGTATTCACCATGCCTTCTTTATATGGAAAAACATTTTCTTTAAATATAACATCTCTTCGGACTATAATTTTTCTTCGTTCCATATTCCACAATCGGTATCTCTTAACACCTTCTGGATATCCTAAAAATAAACATTTTTCAGCTCTGGTATCTAACTTCTTGTTCGATCCAGTATGTGCCCAAGCGAGACAGCCAAACACCTTAAGTTGATTTACATCTTCTTCATTTAGTTGTTTACCGGTTCATAATTCATAGGGTATTCGATTACCAATGGAAGTTGAAGGGTATCTGTTTCTTACATAACAAGCTGTACTCAACGCCTTCAGCCCAAAATATACTCGGCAAGCCAGATTGTATAAGCATGCATCTTACCATATCCATCAAGGTTAGGTTTCGCCTTTCGGCTACTCCGTTTTATTGTGGAGTGTCTCGTACCATTGTTCTCCTCATAATTCCACAATTATTTAAATATTTTGTGAATAATTTGTTTTTGTATTCACCGCTGTTATCAGTAATGTCTTAATTTTTCTTTAATGATAATTTTCAACTTTTCTTTGAAACTTCTTAAATTCGTTGAACGTGTCACTTTTGTTTTTTATTATACTAACACTTACATATTTTGAGTAATCATCTATAAATGTTGCAAAATAATTTGCACCGCCAAGAGATGCAGGTGTGATTTTACCTACTACATCAAAATGAATTAAGTCCAAAACTTTTTCACTCCTCATTTTTGATTCTTTTGGGAATACCTTTTTTTTCATTTTCCCTTGAATACAAAATTAGCAATTATTTAACTCTTCTTTTGTTGCATTAACATTTGGGATCTTCACGAAAGCTTGTTTATTAAGGTGACCAAACCGTTGGTGCCAAGTATTGAAATTCACTGCTTTAGCAACCTTTTCAAGACTTTCTTTGGATTTAGTTTTATATAACTAACCTTCTGTTACTGCTGTAGATATTATCTTTTCATGATCAATTACCTTAGCGTAACCACTTTTAAAGATAATCTTCAATCCTTTTTCCTCGATTCGGCTAATCGATATTAAATTATCTTCTAATTCAGGTACTAACAGCACATTGAATAACTCAATTTTCCATCCTCCATATTCATCTTTTAATCGCAATAGAACATTACCTCTACCTTTTATTTTTAGCTTTTCTCTATTAGCAGTTTCCACTTCACCATCATTTTCTTCCACAAAGTGTTGAAATAGTGATCTATGAGGAATCATATGATTTGTTGCTCCAGAATCTATGAGCCACACATATTTATTGTGAGTTGCTTGTGGATTATTTATACACAGTGCTTTATAGCTTTCATCATCTGTACTATCTTCTGTTTCTGCAACTCGTTTTATCTTCACAACTTGTTTCACTTCCTTGACATTATTTTGTGTGTACGGACTACCTTTACTGTCCTTGTTTCTGAATTTATAACAATTTTTAGCAATGTGATTTCTTTTCCCATATGCAAAACAGATTACTTGCTTCATTGTATGATTATCCTCTCTTTCTTTTCCCTTTTCATGCATGAATTTATTTTTCTGATATAACTTCTTATTTACTGCTAGTGCTTTTTCTGGGTCACATTCCTCTTGGTCTCTTTTTATTCTTTTTTCTTCTAATAATAATTTAGCTTTAACTAGTTTAGTGTCTATCTTATCTTCTTATTTTTCTAAACTCCTAACTAGCCCTTCATATTTTTCAAGTGGTAACCTAAGCAGAAAAAACATAGCTAAGGTTTTATCGTCAAGTTTTATACCGCCTTTTGCAATCTTACGATTATAATCTTGTATTTTTGACATATAATCTTGCAAGCTAATTTCATCGGTTTTAATAAAGCTTACCATCTGCTTTAATAACATTAAGACATGTAAAATGCCAAAATTAAAATGAATTTCTTCTAATATTTTCCAAGCATCTTTTGCACGTTCACATTCCCCAATGCCTTCAATGTAATTATCACTTATGTACAATTAGCAATATAAAGGATAATGCCTTCTGATTTAAATTATGTTCGGTGGTGGTTAATTCTTTATTTGAGTTATAGCCAGGATTTATTGCTTCCCAACAACCCTTTTGAATTAATGCTGCCTTTGCTCTTACTGACCATGCATAATAATTATCTTCATTTAATTTGGGAATTTTATATTCATCAGGCACCGACGCCATTTCCTTTTGTGTTCACTATTCTTCACTTGTTCAGTTTTTCTAAATAAATTTCACTTCTTATTAACTTCACTTTAAACATTTCGCGTACTACTTCGCGTGACCTGGGCCCATAACCTGTTATTTATTTTTATTTTATTGTTAAATTTTCTGTTATTTATTTTTACTTTAACAACATTCCATTCACGTCATACTATACGATTAAATTTTATTTTCATAACTTAAAACAAAAACAAACAAACTTTTTTACACATACCTACTGAACATTTTTTATACAGTAACATAACATATACTAATCTATATTAATATACAACAAATTATAAATAATACTAACATAAACAAGTGATTAGTGTTTTGATGGATACAGTATGGGCCTCAGCAAGACAAGGATTAGCTTTTCGTGATGACCTTGAGAATAATGGGAATTGTAACCAAATAGTGACTCTTTTTCAAGGCATTAGTATCCAGTGAAAAAATGGTTTAATGACGTTAATTTACGCCCATGCAGGGTAACATATTTCAGACCCCAATCGCAAAATGAATATATTGATATGCCCGCCACTGATACTGAAAAGAAGATTAAAGAGATTAAAGAAGCTAAGATCTATACTATAATGGCAGACACAACACTCGGTGTTTCACATCAGGACCAATTATCTTTGTAAGTACGATATGTCGACAGTATTGTAAAACCAAAAGAGCGTTTACTTGAATTAAGGCCCATTACAAATAAATCCGGAAGAAAAACATCTTAAAAATTTCACAGTATTAAATATACTGATAATGCCAACTTCGAAAGACAACTAAATTAAATGTTCAAATTGTGCACCGTTGACAACCTGACAGTAGCCAAGACGACGAATAAATTTTCTTTAAATATTGTTAATAACTTCTGGAGATATACGTCATATTTCTTGACGAATTGTGGAATTTTGAGATCGTTTTTCTTCAAAATTTTCTTGTGTGATCTATACCGTTGATTGATCATACCCATAATTACCTTACAGTATGTAAAAAAATGTGCTCTTTTAAATTCCTTAATAAAATATAAAGGTTGCCATTCAATAAAAATATCTATGATGTCATATCTCCTACATGTTTGTTCCTGAATTTTTAAAGAATTTATGCACTACTTTACGAAAGCACTGTATAAATCTATAATACTATAATAAAAAACAAATTTTTAATTTAAAATTTTTAAATGTTTACCTTTTTCTGAATAGTGTTAATAAATAATAATTTCTATTTATACAGTTTTCTGTGTAAGTTATATTATGTGAAAAATAAGTTTGAATAAATGACATTTTTGTGTTTATTCTTATTGTTGTTATTTATTATACTAAGAATGCATATACTTCAAGTTTAAGAGCAATTTATATGAACCAGTAAACTATTGAAAATTACTTAAATATATACTTATTTTTATGAGTCGGCATTTTGTGATAAACACGCCTCTCCATAACCAAATGCCCCGAAGGAAAATCTAATAATTTTCTTTTTATTTCCTGTATAAGTGAAAACATCATAACCTTCACACATTTTGAATATACACCAACAAAAAAAAAGGTTAAAATGCAATAAGCAAAAAAAAAAAAAGTTTTCTTAACAAAAGATGTACATACGAGGGTCGTTTGAAAAGTCCGTGCAAAAATAAAAACTACTTAATTGTTTGGGGTAAACCTTTTTTATTTTTCAACATAGTCTCCTTTTAGGCTTATACACTTCGTCCAACGCTGCTCTAGTTTCTTGATCCCTTCTGAATAATAGGATTTGTCCAAGTCTGAAAAATAGCCATTCGTTTCTGCAATCACCTCCTCGTTTGAATAAAATCTTTTTCCCGCCAGATATTTCTTCAAATTGGGGAACGAACAGTAGTCCGAGGGAGCCAAGTCTGGAGAATAGGGGGGATGTGAAAGGAGTGGGAACCCTATTTCCATTAATTTTGCGACCACAACTGCTGAGGCGTGAGCTGGTGCGTTGTCGTGATGGAAAAAGACTTTTTTGTGGGCCAATCGTGGGCGTTTTTCTTGCAGCTCGGTTTTTAAACGGTCCAATAACGATGAATAATATGCACCTGTAATAGTTTTACCCTTTTCCAGATAGTCGATGAGGATTATTCCTTGCCAACAGGGCGTCCAGAACGTTCAGCGTCACTTGTGCCCATATGGCCACTCCGAAAATTTTGAAACCACTTATAAACTGTTCTAATCGAAGGTGCAGAGTCACCATAACGTTTATCAAGCTTCTTTTTAGTCTCCTGAGGCGTTTTGCCTTTCATAAAGTAATGTTTAATTAACACACGAAATTCTTTTTCGTCCATTTTTTGAAAATCACTCGACTTCCTCGATTCAAACGAATGCCAAACACAGAGAAATAGACCGATCTGGCTGAAACTTGGTGTGTGTTCTTCCAAGAGATGCTACTAACTAAACATAACCTCGATATGCGCCAGTAGTGCCATCTCTCTGACTTTGCACGGACTTTTTAAACGACCCTCGTATGTGTCAAGCCCAACGTCAGTTAAAGCTAGAGTGAACTAGTCATATAGTGTGTCCCGAAAAATGTTTTTTGGATTTGCTTAACACAAGACCTCTTAAAATTGCGTCATTTATCGTAGATTATCAAAATAATTTTAAAAATAAAATAAAACTACATCTTTAGGATTCTACCGATTTTCAAAGTTTTGAGAAATTGTCATTTTTATAGTGATATTTAATTTCGGCTCTTGAACTAAATATAAAAAACATTTACTTTTTGTTCTATTTAGGTGTAATACATACACGACGTTTTGATTTGCATGCGACAACACGTTACCAGCGGCTTCGAATTTGTTAGGTTTTAACCTGCAAATTCCCTCAAGTTTCGACTTGTTTCGAGAAGTGTCTTGACTTGACTCGCGAGTGTTTCCTTCGTAGTCAAAGTAATTTTTATGCTATAAAAGTGCAGTTGCGTTTGTTACAGTATTAAATAAGTTGATTTTGTGATATTTAAATAATGAGTTCGAGGCGTAGTGAGACTACTTGTGCTATATTGAGACCATACAAAGAACTTGACGATCGGCAGCTACCAACTATAAGGGACGTCATTAAATTTATTTTATTTGTCAAGCACAACCTGAAATTGAAGTATAATGGAAAGGATCCATCCAATTCAGATATATATGGGATTGTTTCTGAAAACATCAACGATATTTGGACCAAAGCTTCGATTCCAATCGTAACTAAGACTAAGAAACGAGTTATTCAATTACTGAAATCCTATTTCGAAAAGTACCTCAATTTGAAAAGATACCCCAAAAGCAAACGGAATGCTAGTTTTGAAAACAAACTAAAGTGTTTTTTAGATTCATCGGAGAAGCTTTTCGACGTTGCTGCTTGTAAATGCACTTCATTTGAATCTTGTTTGTGTTTAAAACCTAAGAAAGTTCCCATCAATGAGAGACGTTTTTTGTTGGATCAAAGGAATGATAGGAAAATGGTTATCAGCGGCGTTGATAAGAAAGAAACGGCTAGATTAATGAAACGACAGCAGAGACAAACTGAAGAGTCAATAAGGGCAGCAAAAAAGTCGTGTTTTATTCAAGAAACCGATTCTGTCTCAGCAAATTACGATGAAGATTCGGTGCGTGAGTCTTCCCCAGAAACGCATCCGACAACAGAGGCATCCCCGACAAACACGCTCTCGATAGAGACACCATCCACTTCAACGGCGAATCGAAATACATTGCCTTTACCAACAGTTGCTAAGGTCTGTGATAGATACGGTTTATCAACGCGATCTGCTGCTGCTGTTGCTTTTGCGGTTTTGGCTGACGTCGGTTTAATTTCTGCGGAAGATTTAACTTTGGTTATTGATAAAAACAAGATCCACAGAGCTGTATCTAAAGCACGGACAGAAGCTTCAAAAGATATTGGAGGCCTTGTTATAAAAAGCATTTACTTTGATGGGCGAAAAGACAAGACTCTGATAAATGAAAAAATAGGGGATCGTTACCATCGCAAAGAAGTTTTAGAAGAGCACATCTCAGTTTTAGCAGAACCTGGATCAGTTTATTTGGGACACACAACGCCAAGTCGTGGCACTGCAAAGGGAATTCTTACTTCGATCACAGCTTTACTAGAAGGTCAAGGTTGGAATTTAGATGACGTGATTTGCGTTGAATGTGATGGAACAGCAACTAACACCGGTTGGAAGGGTGGCGTGATTCAATATTTAGAGGAGTATTTAAAGAGACCATTATAATGGTGTGTTTGTTTGCTTCGTGCCAATGAGTTACCCCTTTGTCATTTATTCTTGACCTTAGATGGTTGCACTTCTGGACCTATTCGAAAAAAATTAGCTGGTTGAGAAATTAAAACCACGGTGTCTTTTTGTGCTGTGGCTGATAATTTGCCTGACTTGCCGAAAAATGTGGTCGATGAACTAAGTACGGATCAAAAATATCTTTATGAGATATGTCAAGCTGTATCAACTGGTTCCTGTTCTTCTGAGCTGGTAAACCGTCAACCTGAAAAGATGGTACACTCGAGATGGCTTACTTCTGCTAATCATATACTCAGACTTTACGTAAGTACTTTTAATCCATCAACTATGTGGTTAAAGTATACGCTCCGATTTGGTTCTTACTCAAGCAAAATACATCTCTTAAGAACGAACCCAAACATATTTTTCAACTAATTATGTACTCTCGATTTTTACCCAAAAATCTGAGGTCTGTTGTGGATTCTGTTATTGAAAGAAATACTTTTTTTGCACATCCAGAAAACCTACTTGTCAGTATGTTGTTTGATGATAGAGACCACATTCGGGAGCTGGCATTGCGAAGAATAATAAAAGCTAGAGAAGCAGAAAGTAGCACAAAACGCAGGATATTTAAATCTCCAAAAGTTAACTTTTCTGCTAGAGATTACACCGAGATTATCGTGTGGCATGAGTGTCAGGTTACACCACCACCGGTTCTTCAACATATTTTTAATGAAGACCTTCAAGTCAAGGCAAAAGATAAGAGCTTGGAAATTGTTGGCTTTCCTTGTCACACACAATCTGTGGAAAGATGTGTTAAACTCATAACAGAGGCCTCACAAAGTGTAACTGACGCTACTTCTAGAGATGGCTTTATCAGAACCAAGTTGCAATCTCGAGCAGAAATGCCAAATTTTGGACACAAAAATAAGTTTAAATTCTAAGTTTTGTAATTAATTATAAAGCTCTATTTTGTTTATTTTGTTTTCTTGTGCTTTGTCTCATTAATTTTAATAATAAAATACCTTTTAAACTTGATTTTTGAATTATTTTAGGCATACGGTAAAAATGTAAAATTTACAAAACTTCAAAGTACGGTAGAGCCCTCAAGATGACACGTAATTCCAGTTTTTTATTTTTTTCGTAATCTGTGTAAAATTACGCAAATTTTGATACCTTTTGCGATAGTGTAGGTAGGTCGAAAAAAATTTTCTCATACAAGGACGGAACACCCTACTAGTCAAACCTCAATAATTATTATTAAACTAAAAACAATAAGCTAGCTACTAGAAAAATCATAGCATCGAGTGGCTTTAGGCAAAATAAAATACAGACATATAAAAATTAAGTTTGTTCTATAAGAGAAAGAAATAACGATGTTTTTCAAATTGATTTTCTTATAGCATACTTCTAAAATAATTCTCACTTTATCCTACTTAAAGAATATTTATTATACTTTTTTAAAATATGTTAGATGTCAAGATTTTAATTTACACTATATTCCAGTAAAATGTTATCATTCTTATTACAAAACCTTGATTTTTAATACGTGTGATCCTGCGAGGCCAGAACCTTCAAGGTCCTCTGATCATAATA
>VTPC01083689.1:0-12163 GCA_011009095.1 Ignelater luminosus | reverse complement strand
GCGTAAACATAACTCCGACTGAATTAAAATCTTTTTCAGTAAATAGTGTCTGTTAGATCTGCTCCTCATGCAGACAAAGTAGTTCACCAAATAGTTCAGTAGTAATAAACGAAGAGGAAGATGCAATGGATTCTTCTTCTGTTATGGTTATGTGCATGCTTAAGGAAATAAAACACGAGGTAAAATTAATCAACCATAAATATCATGACCTTTTAAAATCAATAAAATTTTATGGAGCAAAAGCATCCGACTTTGAAAAGCTTCTTTGTGGATTGAACGAAAAAATAAAAGGCATGGATAAACTTCGATCAGAGAATGAAAAGTTAAAATTAAAAACCAAAGATCTTTCCTCCAGATTGGAGTCTCTGGAACAGTACTCTAGATTAAGTAACGTGGAAATAAGTGGCGTTCTAGAGTCACCATCGGGAAATGTGCTGCAGACTTCAATAAAAATATTTAAAGAAATCAATTGTGACGTTAGCGCCTCCGAAATTGATGCTATTCATAGACTTGCAAGTGCTACTTTGAAAAAACCTCGAAATATTGTAGTTAAGCTTTTGTCGCGGCGAAAAAAGGATGAAATTATAGCAGCCTTTAGACTAGCACGTAATGCACCAGAAAATCGTGGAAGTTTTGGTATTAAAGCTCCTAATCTTGGAGATGCGATTGTCATTTCTGAACATCTCACACTAAACAATAAGCTACTTTATAAAACAACAAGAGAGGAAGCCAAAAAGAAAAACTACAAATTTGTATGGGCAAGGAATGGCCAAATATTTGTACGGAAAGATGAGCGTTCTCGTGTTATTAACATATGTCTCTTGACAATCTACCGTCTCTTTAACTGTTACGTATGCTGTAAATATACTTATTTAAACTTATTTATCTTTAAAAATGGAGCTCCACATCTACTACCAGAATACTCGTGGATTAAGAACCAAGATAAACAACTTATATACCAACACCCTTGGAAATGTTTACAATGTCATCTGCTTTACAGAAACATTTCTTACTGGTGATATAAGTGATTCTGAGACAATTATGTAGTTTTTTGTCGGGGCAGATCTTCTAGTAATATTCCAAACAATCACGGTGGATCTCTCATCGCAGTAAAAAATACTTTAAAGTGTTTCCGAATTACTAATTTCAAAAGTTCAGCTGAAATCGAAACTACCTCTGGTATGCTGTATATGTGTTGTGTTTATATTCGCCCTTGAGATGCTGATGCTTGTCGATCATTTAGTAATAAGCTAATACAGAACTATGACAATTTTAGCAACAATATCTTTTTTATTTGCGGAGACTTTAATTTGCCATATGTAACCTGGCGTAGGAATGTAGATACATCTCTAACTGCTGTTAGTCACGATGTGTATCCTTTGGAATGTCTAAACGCGTTTTCGTACTGCAACCTTCATCAATTTAATTCGATTTCGAACTCTGATAATCGAATCCTTGACTTGTTATTATCGAATGTGTATTGTTTTCAGTCTGTTTGCAACTCTAACATCTCTCTTCTTAATATTGACAGATACCATCCGCCTCTAGACATTCTTCTTACTAATATAGATGTATCTGTAATTCCAAGTAAGAACGAAGTTATATACAATTTCAGAAGAGCACAGTACAATAATATTAACCACTTTCTATGTAATATTAACTGGCATGAAAGATTGGCCAATTTGTCTTGCGAGGAAACAGTGGATGTCTTTTACGAAATTGTGTATAACGCCATCGAAACTTTTGTACCATTACGAAGACAATCTTCACAATATCCCTGTTGGTATACTTTAACTACATTCAAAGTTATTAGGGAAAAGCGCATATATCATAACCGTTGGAAGCAATTTAACAACAATCTCGATTATCTTACCTTTAGTTTGGATTTCCAAAATTATGTTACTTCCGTTGAGCAAGATATTGTAACCAATCCAAAACGAGTATGGTCGTATACCAATGCGGTCTGTATCTTGTAATTTTAAATCGGGCTTTACTGATGGTCAACTTCTTGACAATCTTACATCCAAAACATCGAACTCCGGTTTAGTTAAACCATCGATCACAATTACTCCAGAACTAGTTGAGAACTATCTCAAAGAAATTGATGTTCACAAGGGTGCCGGACCGGATAATATTCCTAGTGTTTTTCTAAACAAATGCGCTATAAATCTTGCCTTGTCACTCTCTCATATATTTAATTTATCGCTTTCTGAGGGTACATTTCCTTCCAAGTGGAGGAAAGCTCATGTAATCCCGATTTTAAATTTGGAAATAAAGAATTAGTGTATAATTATCGACCTGTTTCTATATTATCAGCAGTTTCAAAGATTTTTGAAAAGATTGTGTTCCAAAGCATTATGGCAACACTCAAGGGGCAAATCTGTAAAGAACAGCATGGTTTTCTACTTAAACGTTCTGTTGAAACAAACCTTGGAATATACATTGACTACATAAAAAAAACAATGGATAAGAAAATACAAGTCGACTCGATATTTACGGACTTCAGTAAGGCCTTTGACAAGATTGATCATAATGTTTTGATACACAAACTGGACACCATTGGTCTGCCACCCGATTTACTTAGATGGGTCAGATCTTATATTTATAACAGATTGCTATCGGTGAAATTCATCGGTTTCTTTTCTAATTGTGCTACGATAACATCGGGAGTTCCTCAAAGATTCCACCTTGGGCCACTCTTTTTTATTATTTATATAAACGACATTGCGGCATGTGTAAAGCACTCTAGTATATTGATTTATGCTGACGATATAAAGATCTTTCGCAAAATCGAAACCACTACTGACTGTTTCCTACTTCAAGACGACTTGGACCGTATTTATTATTACTGTATGCAAAACAAACTTTATTTGAATTATGATAAATGTCATTGTGTATCGTTTACTAGGAATATTGCGTCAATAAATTTCTCTTATCGTTTTTCTCACCACATTTTGACAAGGGTTGATTCTATCAAAGACTTAGGAGTATTTATAGATGTGAAATTGACCTTCTCTAAACATATCAAGTATATTACAAATAAAGCATACAAAAATTTAGGTTTTGTCATACGTACTTGTGCACCTTTTTCTAACCCACAGTGTATTAGAGTGCTTTACTTAGCTTACGTTTCCAGTGTACTATCTTGGGCCAGTGTCATCTGGAATCCTCGTTATAACATATACATTACTGCTCTAGAATCTATTCAAAAAAGGTTTCTTCGATTTATGGAAAGAAAATTCAACATGCCGATTATAGATTACGATAGCTCCTGTGGAGAAATAGGGTTACTACCGTTAGCCACTAATCGTGATATAGCCTATTACAATTTTTTATAGAAAATAATTTGTACCAAGTTCGACTCTTCTCAGCTCCTAGAGTTAATCAACTTTAATATTCCACCAAGCACAATCAGAAATGTAGTTTTATTTAATTCTCCATTTTTTAGAACAAATTCTTGTTACTCTTCACCAATAAATCGTGTTGTTAGAACATATAATCAAAATTATAATTCCATTGATCCGTTTTGTTGTTCATTAAATACTTTTAGAAAACAATTAAAAAGCATCCATAGATGAAATTTGCGCCTTACCTCTTGTAGTGATTCATGAGAAAGAAAAATCATTACATTATGTACTTTAACTGTTTTTTTTTGTTAATTTAATATTTTTTTTATATATATAGCAATATGCATACTATTTTTATTTTGTTTATTTATAATGCAATGAATTTATGTTGCTTTAATTTTACTGCACACAACTTGCACCATATTTCGATGTTCGTATTTTTTTAATGGTTTATAGCTGTGAGTGTTGTTTTGGGTGATACCTGTTCATACTCCTGTAAACTAAATAAATAAATAAATAAACAACTCGTTTGCAATATCAGGATATTAACGGTTTGAATAGTTCATTAAAAATTTTTCTTGAAATATAGTTATTCAGTGACTTCTAAAGATGTGTTTCTCTTTTAACTCTACGTACCTGTCTCAGTAGTATAGCGTTTTGTTGCTTTTGTTTATATATAATCAGATATGTAGATGAAGAAAGTAAATAGGTAAATCAAATATTATTACTAATATAATAATATCTTAAAATATTATAGTAAAAGGATAAGGTGTCATTATAATGACAATACAAAAAATTACTTAATAGCAATAGATCTTTAACATTTTAGACCAGAAATCATAGTCCTAATCTTACACTTAAAGCTACTTTGGTACAGAAACATTCTTATAGTATAGCCACGTATACAAAGTTGAAGTTGAATAGATTTCGTTACTAACGAACCTGCACAGAACTGATTTTAACGTTAGGCTTTGGACTTTTCGATCTTATTTTGGGCTTCGTATTACGACTTTTCAAATTGATTGAGCTTTCTTACCTAGTGAATCACTCAGATCTTCCAAATCCCGCGCGCTTTACGTATTGGTTAAGCTTTTAAGATTCTTTGGGTTTTCGAACCAATTGTGACTGAACATTTAGGACGACACATGACAGATCTTTAAGCGACCAAAATCTTTCTTATTATTAGAACTGCCATTTCGAGGTTTTTACATTGATCTGGTTTTTGAGCCATTTGAGGTTTTTGATTTTCACTAAAACTGCTGCTAAGCTTTTGCGGTTTTGTTAAGTTTAGATTTCAGTTGAATGGGATCAGCCAGTGTAGAATTCTAACATTCTATTCTTACAAAGTGAGAATTGGTTGATCTTAAAACGCTGCTTTGGACAATTTAGTTGAATTATGAGCTTAAAGAATGTACCCTCAACTTTTACCTGCTGTTTTATGCCGACAAATCTTATTGAGATAGGGACATATATAGATATAAGAGTAAACACTATCTGTAAATCTTTTAACACAATTCAAAGTTGTTTGATTACTTAAAGTAGTAGAATTCGAATTATTTACATTTAGCAAATTTTACCAGTCATTCCATTTCTACACTATCTACTAAGTTAATAAAAAAAGAAGTGGGCACTACTAAAAAGCAACATTTTGCTATTTAGGATTGTTTCGAAATTTTTCAATATCCACTTGAAATCTTAATCATTAAAAACGGCCATGAGTAGGTTTCGGTTATCTAACAGAATCACACGTCTCAATCATTTAGTGTCCATGCAGAACTGAATTTTACAAACACAGAATGTAACCATAATATAAAAACCAGTTCTTGTGATTAATTGCTTGCAATTAATATCACCTAATGGAGGAATGGGAACAAATATTTGTCTGTTTCATTTATGTACATTTAAGAAAATTCAGTTTTGAATAAATAATAAGTCAACAATAAATAAAAATTTGAGGAAATCTTTACGCAAAGCATTTTATAAATGTACCAGTACCTAATACCTATTTATTATTATTATGTGATGTCGCGTAGACCAAACGAATAAATTCACCATCATGCTCTACTTAGACCACAATGTGTTGAAAACGTATAACTTGAATAATAACTGACAAGCCATCTGATTATGTTTAGGAAACTTACAAGATTTTGTTTTTATGCTTTTAAATATGTTGATTGACGCGTTTCATGCTTTAGAGGCGTTGCTAATTATACAAGAGGTATGCGGTAGTTAAATTCGTATTTGCTTCACCGAGCACGCATGCACCTTGTAGTTCTGTAAAATTTCAAAAGCAATCACTAATTTTAAATATAATGTTGAAAACCATTTATAAACAAATAAATGACATATAAAAACGAATATTTATCTTCTAGACAAATTTTTATTTCTAATTAGCATATAAATATGACAGAATGAATAAGCAATGTCAGTGGCATGAGTTTTTGCACTGTATTTTAACTTTTTTTTTGTATACGTAACCGCTGATTGCTTTAAATTAATTTGGAAATCATGTTAAGGATCATTAAATTCAGCTATAAATAGTAAACGTGCAACTGTAACGCCACCTACACCCGAGGCTGAACAAATGTAAATTTCTAGTAATTTGCATTGGAGACATACTGTGGCAGTATAAAAGGCTATTTCTTAAAAAGCGGATATGGCAATATTTGCATAAAATTACATGTAAACAGTGTATCTGGATCACATCTTGTGAAATATTGCTTTTAAGTAAAAGCGTGGTCAGGAATTATGGCTAAGCTGTTCTTTGTTTAATGCACATTTTTCGTTGATTAGATTTTAGTCAATAGATTCTAAATAATAATTTGAAGTTAATATTTTGAATGCAGAAAGGGCTTGTCCATCTAAGCATGGCTTATTCCGGTCCATCTCTAAGCAATGGAATTATTAATCGGGATCTCAGTGTTAAAGAACACAAGTTACAAAATGTGAATTACTCTTACAGATGAAAAATTATATTCTTTCAAAATTTCCTCATTTTGGTAGACTTTGGGAATTCGGTACAAAAAAACGTTAAACAATATCTAAAGCCATGTTCTTTATATACAATTACCCCAATGACCTATCAGCTATAAATTCAAGCATCTTCTTATTAAGAAACCTTTTGATAGACCTCGTGAAGAACGACCTTACAATAACCGATTTTGTGGAAGAGAATTGTAAAGTTTTGTTTACTAGCAGTTTTGGAAACGATAGTCTCAAAGATACTGGACTAACTGCATCGGAGATATAAACAAGCTGATAAAAGCAACAACGATATTAAAAGAGGAATAACAGTTATTATCAAGGATGCGCTCTGAAAATGGAAATTGGAAAAACTTCTGGAAATGGTCGTGTTACCCAGCCCAATCCTTTATAGGGCAAGTTGATTTTAGGGCATTCGATAAAAACTCGTTGTCTTTACTGCCAAAACGTAACTTATTGAACGTGCCGGCACTGTGTATTTCCAAAACTTTCTTTTGTCTCATCCTGCAGGACTATGGTTGCATATTCGACCACTGTCCGTTTAAGCAAATGATTATTACTGCTTAGATAATGGTTAAAGATTCGACCACTTGAGTTAGTATTCAGTTTATTAAGGGAAGAAGGTAAGTGTTGAAGAAGGTTTATTTTATTGTGCTTAAATGCTGTGTTGGTTGATTCTGGTTATTCCTTCGATTTTTCCTCTTTTGACTAATCTTCATAACTGGCTTCTGATGTAGAAGGTGTGGAAGATGCAGAACAGCAAAGAAGCCAAAACGTTTAAATGCGCAATATACAAAGTGACTTTATGAATAAGTTATTTTCCACCATTGCACAACAACTAACATTCTATAATAATGTTTTATGCTGTTTTTTATTATGCTTTGGATGTTTTTGTACATAAGCTAAAGTGTTTTTTGCATTGATAATTCAGTTGTCTTCGATGTATTTACAATCATTTACCTTACTCATGTTAGAATAACTGCTAGGTATATACTGCTTGATGCTGCTACGGTCCTTCAAAGTCACCATACTTTTATCAATAGATGTAGAAAGTAAGAGTATCGTATCGCGCGAAGGTGAGGCAACGATAATATTTAGTATAACACCGAAAGACCCTAAATTAGGCTGCATTTGGTATGTAAGTACGGGACTCAAAGGTGAAGACCAAAGTCAAATTGTATGCTTTTAAGGATGTTTTACATGTCTCGTCGTCAGGCAAATATTTGTGTAGTTAAATTGGAAAGATTGAACTTCAACTTCACAGATCTTGGCACAACTCACTCATTTTGAATGCATTGTGACAATCTTTTAAAATTCGTTAGATCCTATTGCCGTGTCAGGCCCAGATGGAACGTAATGGTATCTATTAGGTAGAATTTAATGATCTTGGAATTGAGTCGGCACTCTCTTGAAACTGTCAAGTCAGAATCATGGTGATTCCGCTTCCCTTTCTGGGCAACAGAGACTGTTTTAGGCTTTAGGTTTTTCTGACCTAATGAAATAGAAATTCAAGGGGCTTTAGTGGAGTAAACTAAAGTTGCACTTTACGTTGGTAACATGGCAAGGCGGGAAGTTGGTTAGTTAATCAATCAAATTTTAATTGAATTAAGTAATCAACACTGGAAACCTGGTAGTGGAGTATTTAACGCTATAGAGGTAAGATCAGATGGTTGATGGTTGTGTCATAATGGAAAAAGACTTTGGTGGTCATATCTGCCTGCAATAATCCTCCCCTTGATTGGGCGTGGTCGTCTGATTGGCAACACTAAAAAGGGGGAATCGATTCCATTTGCCGGTTTGCCGGAAAAAAAATCAGAAGAAACAAGAGTACGTCTGTGCACTCCGAGTAGACAATTTGGCTGGGATGGGAGGAAAAAGTGACTTACATTCTACAATACTGCCTGTAAATGCTACAAGACTCTGAGTTCATTTCAGATGCGCTTAAAAAGGACAATCTTAACATACCAAAGACGTAGCTAATAAATCTGATATTGTCACTAAGACACACAGTATACTAAAGCATGCAAGTAACTAACGTAGGTAATTGAATTATGAGTGACAAAATCTTGCTAACGAAGAAAATTTAAAACTTTTTCGTTTTACAAAGGGCTGGCTTACAAACACTGTATATATCTCCAGTCAGAAAAAAGTAGAAGTAAACTATCATTAGAGTAAAAAGTCTTAATCCTTTAGTTTAAAAACTCATAATTCAAAACCTATCCAACGGAATTTGATCAAACAAAGTTTATTTTAATGGCAAGTTCTCTTCTTATTTTAATAATACCTGCATTTAGAAATTAATACATAGAAAAGTATTCATCCGAAAAAAGCAATACTTGCATAATGTATTGTAATGGTTGAAATAACCGTTCCATAGGGTTCGCACCTTCCAGATTAAATTGTTGTCTTTCGCAGAACACATATTTCTCGTTTCGTAAGCTTTCTGACGGTTGTGAAGCAAGAATCCCGACCAGTCGTGTTAGGATAGGAACGAGCCCTGAGAGACAGAAGATTTTGGAATTTGGCAGTTTCGTAATAACTTTTCTGTGTGTAACGAGCCCCAGCAAGTGAGGTTAAGTGGGTTGCTTCTGGCACGATTTTTTACCGTCTTCTTAATCCCTGTAGCTCGGGAACAGTATTATTTGATGGAACTGGCTTCTTAGAGATCTTCGTCTAGATGATCAAAAGGTGCTTGACGACGGTTTTGTACCCGGCTGTACCTCCTGCGGTTCAGAGACCTCAAACCAGCCTTTGTTGTTCGAAGCATGTGGGAATCACCAAAGAGTTGCAACGGTTTCCTAATTCAATTAAAACGTAATTGGAACAAATTATAAATAAAAAATTACATGTGGAAATCTCCGACGAATGGGCACCAATTTGATTAAATTAAGCTAACTGGCTTATATTATAGATTTTATAAAGAAACTTAAGCTTTCAAAGTTTCAATGGTGTGTCAAAATTCTTTCCCTTTAAAACATTTGTGAAGAAATCTCGTGTTGATTTCTTTCCGAACATTTTGTTATTTTATTGTGAGTTCCTTCAGAGCGATTTTTCTACCTTAAGAAGTGGCTGTTGTTTTAGGCTTTTTTTAAAATAGTTTCGACCTTTACAGAGCTGTGGAAAGGAACATTAGATCTGGTTTTTGGTAAGCTTTTCATGCAACTCAATTGTTTACTTTTTAAATTTGTACATTTTAACCACAAGTAGTTTATTGATAAACTGTAGAACTTTTGTGAAAATTTAGAAAGATTTAAGAGATTTCACGGTAGGGGTCAGGACTCATTCAAACAATAGTTGGGGAAGTACCATGTCTGATGCGAAAAAAAAAGGGACCGTAGAAACAACAAAGTTGCTCATACATATCAAATAAAACTTTGTCAAACAAGCACGTGCAATGTGTTTACTGATACTGTTTTATTCCGTGGGGCATTAATCTACCCTATCAGCAACGTGAATCATCTACTGTGTTATTGATAGACTCATCCTTTCGGAATGATATTAATATCTGTGAGACCTAAGACAGTGAAGAAATCACCTTGGTAGGAAGGTAAAGATTAATGGTTAAAGCCAAACCCAGGTTTAGGTAAAGAAATACAGCAACAGATCTAAAGAAGGTATAGGCATCAAAAAATGCCCAAGTCAGGTTGAGTGCTTTTGGGAATATTTTGCAGCTAAAAGTTTGATCAAACACAGTTTTAGAGAAATGCCTTAATTTCGTCTTGTTCTTTCTTGCAAATAGAGCATAAAAGAGTTCTTAGACCATCAAATGCAGTTAAAAAATTTTACTCAACTATTTACTTTACAAAGCATTCTTTCAGCAGGAATTCCGAATTAACTGACTTTTCCCCCCAAACGCAAAAGCGGTCCAGTTAAATTATCTTTCAGCACATTATATTACAACAGCAATCTTCACGTATTAGAAACGTATTTTTGAGGCGCATTACAAACATTTGCTTTCATTCAACAAGCAAAGTTTAAAATGTCTCGTCGAAGTATCTCCATCTTGACGAAGACATCTTTTGTCGAGTCTTCTAATGATCCTGCAAGCTATGCTGGCAGTAGAGTAGCTACTGGTATGACCTTGAAAAGGAAGAACGAGACAAAAAGAGATACCCGACCTTCCAAGAATGGGGGTTGAGTCGTAAGGCCAGCCTCCTTACACTCGTAAAATATAATATTGCTAGAAAACCCAATGATAATACACCTCGGATGGCAGATAGAAACCACAGTAGACAAACACAACAACGAAAATGGACTTTGAGATATGGTAAAGAAGAAAAAGAGTAAAGGAAGCCCAAAAACCAGAAACTTTATGCATTTCTATTCAGGAGTAAATAAAGACCAAAGAGCTCAAACCGGTATATCCATACTATTCATAAAAAACACCAGAAGCATATATAATCTTGGGAGCCATATAACAAAAGGTTTAAAAAACTGACGATCCACTTAAGGGGGGGGCAAACATAACAGTTCTTGGCATGTCCGCTATCAATGACAATTCTACTGTACAAGCCAAAAAAGACTTTGAAGCAGACCCATCTTTGATGAAATACCAAATAGCCTTGAATTGATAATTGGAGGAGATTTAAGTGCCCAAGTAGGAAAACAAATAAACAGTAAACAATATTGGAAACAAAATAATAAATTTGTGTGTCAACAATACGAATTTAAAATCATGAATGGATTTCTCGCTCACAAAAACATCCACAAATACACCTGGTACCAACATACCAGAGGTTTTAAATTAATAGTTGGTTATTTTATTTTGAAACAGCGAACCAAACTTAGAGTGTAAGACGTGGAAGTGCACAGAGGTGCAGACTGTGGGTCTGACCATTGCTTGGTATCAACGAAAATCTATATACCGTACCATATCAAAAGACATGGAAAACAGAAAATACAAGATTAAACGCACTGAATCTAATCTGGATAATCTAGAAAACGAAAGCACTCAACATCTGTATTCCTGGAGACTCAAACAAAAAATTATCAAAGAAAATAGATCTACGTCGAAAGGATACCAACATATAGAATATTGTATTAAAGAAGCAGCAAAAGAAGCGCTAGGAAAAAGAATTCGAAAAGTGAACAAACCATACTAGTGGGATCTAAAAACTCTTCGAAAGATGTCTTAACGGAGAAGAGGTACCAGAAGAATGGCGGCAATCATATATATCCCCTATCTATGAGAAAGGTTCAAGAACGGAACCGAAAAATTACAGGGGCATAGCGGTAATAGCAACCATTGAAAGACTGTACTCTAGAGTCTTGAAAAGCCTGATCGGGGACGATATTGAAAATAAACTACCAGGAGAGCAAACAGATTTTCGCGCGGGCGGATCTACTATAGATAACATCTTTACACTTAAGATAACCTTGGAGAAGGAAGTACACGAAATAAAGAAACCTACGTAGCGTTTATAGATCTTGAAAAATCATACGACGTGTACCCGTCTCACGATTGTGGAGAAAAATGGAAAGCCTAGAAATCAAGAAATCTTTGATTAAAATTGCTCAAAAGTATTACCAGCAAAACTTTGCAAGAATTAGGAAACGAAGTCACCGCGTCATTTGTGACAACAAAGGGAGTGAGACAGAGATGCTGCTTATCTCCCACCCTCTTTAAAATATGCCTTAATAAGGCTCTAGTGAAACGGGTCAGAAAATGTAAGAATATGGGACTAAGGGTGGGATATGACACTTTGTTCACACTATTCTATGCGGATGACCAAATAGTTATTACCGAAGATGAGGAAGACCAAAATTACATGATAAGGAAACTAAAAGAAAAATATGAAAGTGTTGGACTCGCGATGAACATGTCTGAATGTGAA
>VTPC01083688.1:0-23038 GCA_011009095.1 Ignelater luminosus | reverse complement strand
GCCAGAAAGGGTCAGATCATGGAGATTGAAGGGTTGAAATTACGCACCAACAACTTTTTTTTTCTTCGATCACCTTGTTGCTACACCAGTTCAGGGGAAGTAATTTTCCTTCTATGGCAATAAATTGTTAGCGAGACAACTTTTACGGTTGTATATGTTACCACATATTATATAACGCAGGTATTCTATAGAATGACCAACGATTTCAGGCAATGTAGGTTATATCCTGAGCAGGTTTCTTTTGTGTACTACCTTGATTAGCATTATTGTTAATAACTCTCTTCAAATCTTCTTCACCCTCAAGATTTTGCGCAACTTCACTTGTTAATGTAATGCCTACTTTTATCTTACATCTAAAAAGAGCCTTGTAAGGTGTTTGTGTGATTCCAGAATGAAGAGCTCTATTTTTCATGAGCTGTACAAATTTTAAACCTTCATTCCAGTGTCCAGTAGTATTATCTGGCAGCCATGTAGTCAATATGTTTTTGATATCTTGGTTCGCCCAAGCTTTCATTTTGTTAGGTTAGAAGTGTTTTCTTTTTTCTTGAAAATTGTCGTACCCGCGGCTATATTTGGCGCCGTTGCACGATCAAAAATTTTTCATAAACGTTTGATTTGTTAAAAAGAGATCAAGTTTTCCTTATATTTCGCATCTATTAATGTCAATTATAATAATTTATAATGCCAAAAATTATAAATGAAAACACAAAGCTGCGAATTATAAAAACTTCCAAACATTTTAGAAGAATTAATCCAAATTTAAAGTTACAAGATATCTATAATTTGCTAGAAGACATTTTTGGGGTAAGTAAATACATTAAACGTTTGGCTTGAATTTGTGGAAGCTGATAATCTTGTTTTGTAGGTTAGACGTTCTAAGTTAGAAGTGATTGCGCGACAGAGACCAGACGAGTTGAAATTTGTTTTGCAATCATTTTTTTTTTTTAAGATTTACAACTAATTTGGTAATACAACTCTCAAAATCAATATTATTCTTTGAATGATCCTTTGGCTGAAGTAAAGGTAAATTATGAATTTAAGGGAGGGAGGACAACTTTGAATAAGATTTTGAAATCTATGGGTTACAAATATAAATCAGTGACTGGTCGTAAAATTCTCTGTGAACAAAAACATGTTGTTGCATCCAAGATTACCTTTCTTAAAAAATTTTTACAGTATCTAAATTCCAGTGAAGATATCTGATTCGTGTACCTAGATAAAACATGGATCTATCAAAATGAATCCGTGATTCCACGTTGGGTACACGACTCGGATATTAAGAGTAACCCAGCTAAATTTAAAAATGAAGGGAAACGTTTCACTATTTTGCATGCGAGATATAGGGGCGGGTTTTTGAAAGAGTGCGATTTTCTTTTAGATTCTCAAAATAACGATCGGGATTATCACGCGATCATGACTAGGGATATTTTTCAAAATTGATGGTTAATCAGCTCATTCCTGCTTTGGATAAGCTTGGGGGAAAATTATTGTTATGGACAATGCTCTCTCCATTCGGTGCAATTGGACAAACCTCCAACGTTTTCCTCCAAGAAAAGCCAAATGTAGGAATGGTTAACTAACCACAATGTCAAATTTGATTTAAAATTCTCTAGAAAGCAATTATGGAATTTAATAAAACCTTTTCGATCGGTTGATAAAAGGACGTACGTAATTGATGAATTACTGAAAGAAAAAGGATTTAAAGTTCTTAGAATACCTCCGTACCCTTGTCAGTATAACCCTATTGAAATGGCATTCATTCATTCATTCATTCATTCATTCATTTATTCATTTATGCTAGTATACAGAGTATTTGTACAAGTCAATAATACAATAAGGTTTAATACAGTGTAGAATAACAAGTCACTAATACTCAATACAATAAATAAATACAATAAAATACATAATGCAAATTATAAATTTTAAAAAAAGCAAACAGAGTAAATTTTTTTTTCTTATATATCACACATCTCTCTTGATATGATAATAAAGCTGTATTTCATTTACATGTCTATGCTACAGGAATTCAGATATCTTTTAATTTTATTTCTAAACGATTTTAATGGCAAATTTTACAATGTTCACAGGCAATGTATTGAAAAACAAAGGGCCATAATAATTTTTACTATATCTATTTGAATTAAGACGCAAATAATCTAAACGAATTTTAAAGTTATCTCTTGTACTATAATTATGAACATTATTTTGTGTATTATAATCGTCTAAATATTTTTTAGTTTGAATTAAGCTATTAAAAATATAAAGGGATGGAAATATGCTTAAACTAATAAAATCTTGTTCTACATCATCGGTATAAGATTTTTTTGTAATGATACGTATAGCTTTTCTTTGCAGGTTGAAGATTCTATTAGCATGAGTAGAATGTCCCCAACATACAACAGCATAAGCCATGTGTGCGTTTATTAAAGCATAATATGCGGTTACAGCTACTTGAGTAGGTACAATATGAGTTAAGTTACGTAAAACAAATAAATATCTTGAAAGAATTGTGGCTAAATATTCAATATGACTATCCCAACTTAATACTGGATCTAACCATACTCCTAGAAATCTTCATTTTGATGATTTACAAGCGTTCGATGTGAAAAGATTAGTTTTTTTGTTTTATTTACATTTAATTTTAAACAATTTTGTATTAGCCAATTTTCGATTTTAGATTGATGAATGTTCATTTCATTAAACAAATTATTCTCATCTTGATGATATCGCAAGAACGTTGTATCATCAGCAAATAAAATTACTTTACCGGATAATATTGTCGTATGTAAATCATTAATATATATATAACAAATAAGATAGGACCCAATACGGATCCTTGTGGAACTCCACAAGTTAATAATCCTTCTTCCGAGTAAGTATTATTTAGAAAAACTTTTTGTTTGCTATTTTGTAAATATGATTGAAATAGCTTAATACTAGAGGTATCAAAGTTGTACAACTGTAATTTTTGTAACAGAGTATCAAGATTGACGCAATCAAAAGCTTTCTGTAGGTCACAAATCAAAGCCCCTACCCAAGATCCTTTTTCCGTACCTTCAATTACAAAATCTAAAAGACAATTTATAGCTTCGGTTACTCACCTATTTTTACGAAAGCCGAATTGTTGATTATAAAATAGTTTACTAGCTTCAAAATAATCTACAATTTGATCTTTAATTAACGTTTTGAATATTTTAGATATAATGGGAACAAGAGAAATTGGTCTATAGTTATTCATATCATTCAACGATCCCTTTTTATGTATGGGTATAACTTTGGAAATTTTTAAGGCATTGGGATATATACCTTCTTCAATACAACCATTGAATATTTTAGTAAGCGGTGGTATGATTATGTTTTTAATACACTTAATTAACACTGCATTTAAATTGTAATAATCACGACTAGTTTTATTTTTTAATCTATTTATTGCATCACGCATATTATTTTCTTATACAGGTTGTATACTAAACTTAACATTTGTTTGTTGAATATTTAGACTGGAAGTGTTTTGTACTAAAGAAAGACTATTCAATACATTCTCCGGTTGTTTTATAAAAAAATTATTTAATTCATTTACATCAAAACTAATCTTATTTGAGACTATCTTACCCCTTCTGTTTTTATTAATTATATCCCAGTACACTTTAGGTTTGTGATTGCTATCATGGATTTGTTTAATGTACTTGTTACTTTTTGCCCGTTCCATCTCTTTTTTATATTTTACACGAAAACTATTTATCAATTCTTTTGTTTTAAGTTGGGAAAATCCTTATTTAATTCCTTCAAAAAATTTAAATGCTACTTCATTTTTCTTAATTCCGACGTGTACCATATTAGTTTTTGATTTGATTTGATTTTATTTGTTTGTGTAACCACAGGAAAAGCACAATTTAACGATTCTATTAAGGTAGTAATAAATTTTGCAAATTTAGTATTAACATTAACACGAATATCATTTACAAAGTTCCAATTTATAGCTTCTATTAATTTAAAAAATCTAAATTTGCCTATATCTGTATAAGGTCTATATGAGGTGATTTCATCCTTGAAAGTAGGTTTGCATTCAATGGTAATAAATATAGATTTATGATCCGATAATCCAGGATTCTCAACTGTCTAAAATTTCCAAAATTTACTAAGATATTGTCAATGCAATTTGAAAGTCTAGTCGATTCGGTAATAGTATGCACAAATCCATAAGAGTTTACTATATCTATAAATTTAACATAAGTCTTGTCTTTGATATTGAATCTAATATTAAAATCTCCATTTATTACGACTTCAGAATTAAAATTATTTAAAACTGTCAACAATTCATTCATTTTATACATAAATACATCAAAATCCCCAGCTGGATGCCGATAAACTGTAACGCAAATAATTTCCTCCTGCACAAAATTTACTGCTGTAATCTCAAAATGTTTTTCAATTGACAGTTCACTAATTTTATCTAAAGGATTGTATAAAATCTTATTTTTACAAAGTATTATAACACCTCCACCTGTAGTGGTTGATCTTGTATAGTGACTTATAACTTTATAATTTTTAAGGAGAAAATTTTCTGGTTCGCCAGGTCGCATGTGATGTTCACTTACACACAGTACATCTATTTTTATTCTAAAGTTATTTACAAAATCTTCAAAAATTATTATTTTATTTCGAACAGACTGAGCATTAATATGCACGATAGTAAATTTATTATTATAATTTGAACTTATCTCTTTATTTTTCACACTATTTCTCGCAACACTGTTTATTTTTGTATGCGCCGGGGTTGATTTTTTCGGTAAAAAAAATTATTGATGCAGGTTCCTTTCGGCCATACAGTTGGATCCATAATCTTCTCAGCATCGTTTTCATTCACATCAAGTTTAAATGAGGAGTAATATTTTGGAAATTTCGATTCAATTTTTTCGCATGATATTACTGGAGCGACCGATACCACGTGGTCAAGAACTTCCTGTGCTGTAGTGTCAGTGGATAACTTGCAAATGTGAAAGATTTTACCTTAGGGGCTACTTTTAATTTACAAATTTCGTTTACTTGAGAACCCACTATAATCCTTTTCTGTTGTTTTTTGGGTATAGATGTCTTTCGTTGTTGATTCTCTACATCGCCATTTAAGGAGATGATCTCTTTACATTTAATTTGACTCTCTGTTAAATGGATACTGGCTGCTACAGTATTTTTTGTGATTTCAGGATTTTCCTTTTTAACAGTTTCTTTTGTGGTTTCAAGGTTGTGTGTTTCAATATTTTCTGTTGGCGATTTTTGTTTGTACTTTACATTTACATTTTCTGTTATCACATTTGGCGGTTTTATTAGCTTATTATATTGCTTTTGCTTCACGTCAGTTTCACCTGTTATTTGTTTCTCTAACACTCCTATTTTAAAGTGCAGAAATCCATTTTTATCTTCCATCTCACTAATTTTTGTTATAAACTATTTTCCTTACTGAATCTCTTCTTCTCTTGCAAAAGCTCCTTAATTACTTCATCTTTTGATTTCACATCGGCTCGTTCCACAATGATTGTGTTTCTAGAATCCATTGAATCGTCTAATCCACCATTTCTTACTAGTACATCGCTTTGTTCTGTCTCGTCACAACACTTTATGTGCTTTTCGTCAAGTTTAACAATATCTGTAAAATATTTTAGACAGCCCGGGTGCATTAACGTTCCACAGATTATACACTGTAACCCTGATACTGGCACAGTATTACACTTTTTACACTTTTTCACTGGGAGCTCAACAACACTAACTGCATTAGCCGCCATCTTACTAACATGGGCATGGGAGTATTGTAAGTCTTATTACAACAAGCATATAAACTCTGGAACACCTAAAAATCGTGTCCAGAACTTATGGCTTGAGTCTCTTTCAGAATTTTCTTCAGACATGTGGCAAAATTTCTGTGATCACTGCGAAAAGCTTTTTTCCGCCGACTAGAAAAAACATATGGGGAATCTTTCGTTTGAAAATACTCCTTCTTTTATTATTTCGCTTGCAGAATCTGACTCTGAAACTTTTTCGGATGATTTAGAGGCAGACCCATCTCACGAACTAATGGAAGTGGAATGAGGGCTTACAACTATTTGGCATCAAAATTTTTGTGTACTATCACAACAATCATCTTGTGGAAAAGACTTTGTACAACAAATACATGATCATCAGCGGTCTTTATTACTTGCAATGGAACCCAGGAAAATGCTGTGCAGGTGTTGGTATCCTTAGAGGAAGTTTCCACATCGATTAATAAAGGAAGGGTACTAAAGGCACCCTACTGCGTAACATTCTAATCAGTGGACCACTTGCAAAACCACAGCATTGATCGTCAGCGGCCAAACACATTAGCAAACTTAAGTCTCATCAATTCTTTAAGAATTAATTGTGGTTACATTTAATACTTGAAAGTCGCCTATTTGGTAGAAACGGTAATTTTATGATCATGCTGTTATTGTTGAACAAATAAATAATACATTATAAGTAAAAATTCTTTAAAATTGTTTTCATAGTTGTACTTCTAAAACAATATAAAGCAAGAAACCTTTAATTCTCACGACTCCCCACACTCGTAATTACTCAAAAAATATCATTTAAATTTCCAGCATCTGAAAGTAGTCATAATTACACATAAATTTCTTGTATAATTAGGAGAGTTTTCTAGTACAACAGATTGTCACCGTCTTTATCCTTAAAGCAAAAACTTTGAACATTTAATTACATTACAGGAAATAGAAACTTTTTTAAAACAATCTTTTGGCGTAATCGATTTACAGATTTACAAAAAAAGGCAACAGCGTGAGCTCAAACTGCCATAAAATCATAACCTTAAAGTACATTGAGCTTCAATAAGATTCTACAAGCCGAGTCAGTAGATAAACAGTCCGGTTTACAATACTCAAACTGTCATTCTGCCACAACCATATTCAACCCATAAACATCGTGAACGCTGTATACATATCTAAATTTTCTAAGAATATTTGATTACTAACAAACAGTCAGCAGGCTTGGTTGACAAGGTTTTTGGATTTGTGAGTATTATTTAATTTTATACCTGCATAATTCATTTTTAATTACTTTCCAAAGGTGTGGAATTTTAATTAGCGTAATTAGCATAATTATTTGCTTGTTTTTTCCTAGAACTCAACAAAGATTTAGCAACTAATATATTAAATCTCCAACGTTTTGATTCAATGTACGAATAGAAATATGAAGAATTGACACGAGACTTCAATAATAAAAAATCGAATTTGAAACTGACAGAATTCTTTAAATAAAGCATGAATAGAAGGAATGGGAATCCAATTCGATCGCCCTTATAGGTAGTCAAGTCTGCTATAACCTCCATCAGTTTTGGAAGCCATCCAATATCAAAATTAATATCTAATCGATTTATACATTGTGCACAGACGAACAAAGAAAAAATCTCAGAAGAATTAAGTACTAATTCCAAGTTCTCTCAGCATATAGTAACATTTATTTTTTGTTTTTAGTTGTGAAGTTTATTTAAAACATCCTTTTGTACTTTGTTTTTAATTAACCTAACATGAGATAAGGTATGCGAAGGAAAGAACTATACAAAAAAAAACAAGATAAAAGACATTTCACTACCCAATTTTAATAAAAGCAACGAAGGTTCCTTTAAGCTCACAGAAAAAAGTACACACATCTAGCAGACAATTTACAAAAGGAGAATAAACAAAGCAATAACGAATATGAGTACAAACGAGAGGAATTTTGAATATAAAACAGCTCCTAAAGCTCAATATGTTCGCAGCGAATATTTTTTGTTTAAAAACGGTACAATTAGATTGTCCAAATCTGCTAGGTTATATTTACTGAGGCAATTTCCTTAATATCTGCAATTTACATTTCTGGGAATGAAATTTTCATATAAGCACGAGAAGCGATGAAAATACGGTATATAAAAACGAAGCCATTTAAAACTTCATACCGTAAAAAATATAGAAGACGTCTTTTCGAATAAGTGCGCAAAATAGCGTAGGATATACCAACACCAACATTACAGTTTGATACTGCCGTATTAAATTGACTATCAAGTCCTAATATTTGAAATGTAGTAGAAATAAAAAGGAGAGAATAAAATTTATTTTTGTATTTATTTTTGCCGCAAGGGTTTCTCTTTTAAAGGATTTTTATTGCTGTATAGGGTCAACGATAAACATGAAAACAACTTAACTTTCAACACTTAAAAGTTATTTGGATTAAGTTGAATATCGTTCGTAGGGTTTTACTTATAAAAACTTGAGTTAATTTGAAAAAAGAGTATAAATCGTTTTAATAGGATCAATTATATGTGATCAAAAGAAACCGAAAACAGTTGATTAATCTTGTTATAAGTTAGTCTGAAATCATGCACAACCTTATAATAGCCCTAATACGAATTTTCTCATCTGTAAACTTTTGGAATCACAAAGTAAGGATTTTTATTAATTGTAATAATGAGTACGAATCGAGGGATTGGAAGATTTGCTTTTGATCTAAAACTCCTTGTGCTATTAAATCACACAGGTTGTTAATTTGTGTACGAATAGCCAGTAGAAGGAAAGAGAAACCACTGAAATAAACATTGGGTTTCCGAATTTTAATATATTCTACTTCAAATCAATCATATTATTTTGACTTAAGGTACTGGATGTCTACTATAAGTGTGTCCCCTATGCCTGCATTACGGACCGCATATTCACGCCAAACGTCAAATAACTTAAATTGCTTGGCCAATAAATTGATCATTGCGAAGCAATAGTCGATCTTATTATTTTAAATAAATTCCACTTGAGAACTGCCCAAGAATGCGAAAAGCAATTCAATTCAGAAACCTCTGCAAGCAATTAAATTTTTCAATATAAAGAACTTATTGAATTTTTAAATACAAGGCAAATCGCATTAAAAGCTGTCCATGCTAGAAGACTGCAGTTGAGAAACCAGAAACGAAGCAGAAGATGATAAAGGCATACGCCACTATAAATAGCAACATTAGAACCTCTCAATTCATTTGTACGCATTGCCAATGCTTCCATCTCTTCCAAAATTGTCATTTTTAAAACTAGATGCTGCTGTACACTTTGCTAAGCTGAAGGCTTTAAAACTTGGTACAAACTGTTTAAGAAAGGGGTGTTTTGTATGTAATTGCTAATCGTCTAACTGCAAAGTATGCAACGAAAAATATCATTTGAATATAAAATTCCTTCAGGATATTTCTAGTTACTCGTCAGTCACAAAAACCAATAATAAACCTTTATTATCTACCATCAGTATGGGTTCATCCCGATGTCAGAAAGTGCTAGACGATACCCTGATGTAATCCCGTAAAACCGTTGGAGTGTTTCGAATTGAAAACAATTATATTTTGCATGGCCACTGAACCGAGTCTAGTCATAAGTTGCCATTTTGAGTTGGTGAATTTGAATGAAGATCATTTTCCAAGCGAATGCAAAATTATTGAAATCGACTTTTATGCTGATGACGTACTTAATGGAGCTAGTCTATAGCAAGCCTAACAACTGCCAAACAAAATTTAATTGGTGTTCTGAAACAGGGTGAATTTTTGCCTTAAGATAGTTTAAGAGCAACGTCGCAGAGCTCAATCAATCAAGTTCGTGTAGGCAATCTGTATTTTTATCCAACAAGGAGAATAAAGCTTTGGGCGGATCGTGAGATATCGTGTCTGATACCTTTTCATTCTCTAATATAATGTGGCAATCAAACGGCATAGCTTTACTGATGCCTCGGAGAAGGCTTGTGGGTTGTGCGTTTACTTGAATGAATGAAACAATTTTAAGACTACTGTTAGCAAAGTCTCGGATAGCTTCTCTTTGAAAGATACCTTTATCAAGATTTAAATTATTAGCAGCCATTTTATTGACCGAATTAGCAACCAAATTCAAAAATATTTTAAATCTGAGTTTTTGTGAACTGTTCATGTAAACAAATGGTCGGCGTTTGTCGTAGCCACTATTTAAAGATTAGCTGATGTTGCAAAGTGGTGTCATATCAAATTTCAGAAGCGAAGAAGTCTACCTTTCGATCATTTGTGTTAGCTAAGCAAACCCCAGTCATTGATTTTGAAAATGACTCGACATTGACCAAACCAAAGTGGGTTTGGCTTGGAGAGTGCGTTTCATCGAAGAAGAAAAACAAAATACCGGTTCATTGACCAAATATGAGTTAGATCTCGTTTTTATAGTGTTAATAAAGGGTGAACAAGACTATAACGATTTGACGATAATAAACTGTGTTCATAGCACGAGCAACCTTCTTTCCTTGTGCCTTTTTATCGACGAAAATAACCTAATTAGAGTAGATGCTCGTTTTAAACAGTCCAACAGTCCGCTTTCGACAAGCGACGCCCGATCTTACTTCCAAAAGATCACTTAACAAAATTAATTGTAACATTACAGTTTGATCTTTTCATTTTATACTTCATTTATATAGTGATACTAGAAATGAACAACCACCAAATCGACGTTTGTGTTCTCTTCGAAAAGGCATGGCCAAATATGAAAATTACACGTTACTCAATAGCGGCAAAAAGAAAGCTAGCAAAACGGCGAACTCTTACTACATGAAAGATTTGAACCACAGATCAAATGACAATAGCATTGAGATTCTCTATCCAATACATTTACTAGCAACTTACGCACACGACGCAGGTAAAACACTGGAACAATGTGTATCCTTTTGCGAACAATTGCAAGATGAACTTGACAGCATCCCAGTCTCAGATGAAATTATAATTATGGGAGATATGAATGCCAGGGTAGGAAATGACATTATAGATTTTTTCTTAAAAGATCCAGTCTTCCTATGTTTTGTTGACCTAACTAAACCCTTTGGCAGAATAAGATTAAACGATGTGATAAAGATCCTTAAAGAGAAGAATATCTCTTTAAAAATCACCAGAATTATAAAAGAGCTTAACTCCACTGCTTTACTAAAATAAACATCAGAGGCAAACTAACAGACAAAACATCTAAAGATTGCAGTCAAAACAAGACCTGTGTACGCCCAATACGAACCTATGCCATAGAAACCAGAGTTGACACTAACAAGACGAAACAATCATTAAAAACATCTGAAATGAAAATCTTGCGATCCATACTAGGAAAAACTCTACGCGGCCATGTAAGAAGTGAAAACATTAGACAGCAGTGCAATATTCAAGATATAGTAAGATGAGGTCGAGAAAGAAGAAGAAACTGGAACCAATACATTATAAAAATGAATGAAGACATAATAGTGAAGGGGTCACGAGACAACAAACCTGAGCGATCCAGACCACCGGGACTACCACCACTACTAAAAGATGACAAGACATCAGTTTCTCAGGAAAAAAATATCCAGTAAAACACAGGCCAAAGGCTTAACGCAAGAAGAAGAAGAAAAAGAAGATTTTAGATTTAAAGGGCTTGATTTTTCTTTATTTCCCCCTAAGGAACGCTTCCAGCATTATTGATTTGGTTATCTCAGAGACCAGCCATACGTACCTCAACTTCTCCAGACGAAGCATACTATGCGAAAAGGGATATCAATTACATACCTGAAAATACAACAAAATTGTGGAAGAGGCTAGTGCTTTATAAATAATAAAGCAAACATCAACTAACTAAAACAGTACAGAAAACGTTATTTGTTCCGGCCGTGACCCGCTCTTTCTTTAAAGAAACGGGTATTCTGATACTCCGAACAATTCTGTAACAAAGCATTTCATTAAACTACAACAATTATATTTTTCTATGTCCGACTTACTACACAGAAAACTATACAAGAATAGTTAAAGCATCTGAACCGACGAACAATATTGGGAAATGTGGATGAAATGGGGTCCATGTTGGATACCTGCAAGGGCCGTTTCTTTTAGTCCGGTTGTTCGGGCCTGTCGGACCGTTCGAACCTGTTGGACTTTTCGGGCCTGTTGAGTCGCGCTCTTCGGCCTTGTCGGGCTTGTCAGGCCGTTCGGGTTTGTCAAGCTTGTCAAGCTTATCGACTCGGTCGGGTTCTTTGCACCATTATTGTTGTACTGATCCGAAACGAACCGAGATCGTTTTCGTACTGATTCAGACAGATCATTTTCGTACTGACTCAGACAGATTATTTTCGTACTGACTTCGACAGACATTATTTCATACTGACCCGGACGAACCCAAGAAGAAAAGTTTTGTACTGGACCGGATTGAAAACTTTTTCTTATCAAGTCAGAGAAGCGTAATTTCCGTACGGACTGGGACGGGCATTAGTTTTATACTGAACTAAAGCGGACAAGATTTGTACCGTACCATAGAAGCCTGCACGGACTGGGTTTCTTGGTGGGGCTTTTGTGCAGGCCGGCCCAAAGCTCGAGTTTAGGTTGGACCGGGCTTCAGTTTAAGAATCTATCGGCCTTTCCAGACCGGGCTTGTCGGGTTGTTCGGTCTTATTGGGCCTGTTGGGCCTCTCCAGCTTGTCGGGTTTCTCGAACGCATCGGTACGTCGAGCCTTTCGATTCTATCGGATTGATCAGACCTCTTGGTCGTTCGGGCCTCTCAGACCTGGCTTGGGTCAACCAAGAAGTTTACTTCGTACAGACCGATTAGTCTGCTATCGGTCTTGTCAAAGACTTTTGAAAAAATGTTTGTTAAGCGAATAAATGCCGTATTTAGTAGAAGAAAAACAACTAATCCCTGACCACCAGTTTGGTTTCAGAAGAAGCTACGGGACAATGGAGCATATACATTGAGTAGTTGACAAAACAAACACAGATCTAAACAGTAAGCGATATTGTTCTGCTGCATTTTTGGATTGGAAGGTTTGGCGCCAAGGTCTATTATACAAGCTTAGGAAATATTTACCCCATACTACATATGTGGTCTTAAAATCATATCTAACAAACAGATACTTCTTTGTTGAACATCACCAGAAATATACTGCCGTATACTCAATATACTCCGGCGTGCCACAGGCTAGTGTGTTGGGCCCAGTATTGTACCTTTTGTAAACACCAAACTGACTACTATAGTCACATTTGCAGATGATACTACAGCATTATCATCTCACCATAACCCTGAACTGGCTTCAAGAAATCTACATGCAAACTTAAACAAAATGGCTAAAACTATGGCGGATAAAGGCAAACGCAAATAAGTTAGTACTATTACGTTTACAATGAGAAGAAAGAATTGCCTTGGGATATCACTCAACGATCAACTCTTGAGCACATGGATAATGTGAAGTACTTTAAGAGACGTTTCGGACGAGCGGAATGCATTTGGACAGAAGATTGACGTGGCAAAAACACATACTAACTAAAACAAAACAACAAATCCACTACAGTAACCTATATTGGATGATAGGAAGAAGATCGCAATCGGCCTCTTTTCATAATATCCAGTTTTTCAAGACTGATTGAATTAGCCTTGTATGCTCAAATATTCAATCTACGAGCAACAACCATCATAGCTTTATAAATGGTTGACCAACAGTTACCAATCTTGCTTGTTATGTGCAATTTCTCTTTGAGAACATCGATAAGCAGTCTTACAGTTGATGTTATTTACACCGATTTTGGATTCTCTCATTCTGATCTGAGCCTGATGCAGTCATATCTTACAAACAGAATCGACTATGTACAGTAAAGTAGATTTTGTTCATTTGAATCCGTTGTCGCATGTGAAGTCCGGCAAGGCTGTTTGTTCTTTTCTCACACGATTTTAAATGTCTTGTTCTTGCTTATACTGACGATGTTAAAATTTTCAACTGCATATAGTCCCCTGAAAACTCTACAGAGATTTAGAAGGATCTTGATACTCTTGCATCTTGGTATTTGAATTTCAAGCTTATCTTAAATGTTAAAAAATGCAACATTCTTACTTTTACACGTAAAGCACATGTAACCATCCTAGATTACTACATAAGGGGAATGAGTCTTCAATCTGTTTCACAAATAGTATAACGATCGCTCGTTACGTATTATTTGGTTAACCCTTCTGTCTGTGTGATCTGGAAGTTTTTGGTAGTCGTCTCTCTTGTTGGGGAGGATTTTCTTGTAGTTGTTGTGAGATCGCATGGATAGATCTGGTTATCTTCTATTAGTTTCTTTAATTATTGTCATCAGTTAGCAGGTTGGCGAGAACGTATTTATTTATTATTGTAAGCGGGACACAGGGTATAACTGATTTCATTTAATTTATTTTCTTATTGTAAAGAAATGGATTGTTACAGCTGTTGTCGGTATTTCTGAATATTTACTTTCAGATATGGTTCTCCGGTCATCAATACTATGATTGGTTAGTGTATTCTAAGATTTTTTTGGCTCTTTTGCACCGTTGCACGTGAAATTTGTTTGTGAAACCTTTTGGTTCTTGTCATTATTTGAATAGTTGTTATAATTACACGTATCGATTAGGTGTTCAGAATCTGAAACTTATTTCTTTAATTTATATTTTGCTTTCCTGGTTTAGTTGATTAGTTTTAAGAATAATCCTTGTTTTCATCTCTCCAATAGGAATTTCTATGTATCTTACACTGGTACTGTTGATTGGGAAAACTTTGTGTTAGATATTTCGAATGAATGTGAACTGAGTGGCGGTCGTCTGTCTAATTCTTCGTTATTCGTGTTGCTCTGATCAAAAAAGTCGTTAGAGGTTCTGCTAGTAGGGGATAGGATGATCTGTTGTGGTTAATTCTTTGTAGTTTTTTTGTGAAGCCTCAGTAATGTAAAGGTAAGTTTTAATCCTTCCCGATGTTCTTTTGGTCTAATGTGAGTTGTGTTCACATTTAGCTTCAACCTCACCCTGAAATTTATTACTTCGGTCGGGTATTGGTCCCTATGAAAAACCCACAAGGACATTCTTCATCTTGAAATTGGGTTGGTGTTTATAACCAAGGTGTGAATGTTGCTACACGAATTTTTACATCCAGAGGACACCGGAAAATAATCTGAAATTTGGGACTAGCACTGTCTAGGCGAAATATAAATTGTAGCCGAGGATGTTATGGCTTCCTCGTCTAAAATCTTTGCAATTGTAAAGTTTAATAAAATGCCTTTTGTAACAGTTGTTATATTTAATTTTTTTCTTTTGGTTATCAACGAAAGATCATATTTAACTTGCAAGTCTCAAAATTCTTCTTATATATTTAGATAGAAATTTTTATTAAATTTGAAGACTTAGGAAGACTTTAGTCTTAAGAGGTATTGTTGTCGTGTTTAAGTGTGTTACAACTTGATATTCATCAATGAAACGCAGGCCTATGGTTTGCGGAAGATTTTGCGGTAAGTCTTTTTAGAAACACATCGAAGAACTTTGCTCTCTTGCGTCCCGAATGCTCGGGTTTTTATCAGAAAGCAAAGCTTTTCAGAGATTCTACTATCTTACCTATCTTATATTATGCCTTTCTGGAAAGTCGTTTGGAATACGCATGCGTTATCTGGTATCCTTTTTATCTATCAGAACAATTACTTATCGAACGCATATAAAAAAAAGTTCAAAGTTCCTGCAGAGAGAACTAATTCCAAATTTAGGTCTTCTATCTGTCACATGACTAAAACAATCAAATAACTTATTGATGACATCTTTGTTGTGCAATAAACGTTTGTCTTTAGTACTGATTTAAGAAGTTAACTTGATTCAAATAAAACAAAAATGAGAATTGTCAATTGTTGTAAAAGTCAAATTACATTTTTATCTGTATTAGTTTCGAGCCCTAGAAAGTCTAGATCTGCTACTGAATTTTGATATACGTAATTTTTTGCTATCTTGATTGAAGAAACCTTATATGGTACAGCTGGAATAATACGTAAGTGATATTTACCTACTAAAAGTTACCCGAAAGCAATCCAGTAACTAAAGCATGTCATATGTTATGCAAATCTAATAAACGGAACATTAATGCTGAAATAAAACATTGAAATTGTGTTTGTGAGCAACAAACCCTAACAGACGCAATACAGCAGGTAAGTTGATTATTATTAAGTAAGTAGTAGATAAGTTATTAAACATATTTATGTACATAACATACAATTCATTGCAATATGGAACACTAAACAAAAGAGGCATTTCATATAAAATTTAATCTTTGTTCCTATTAATACAACTTCAAAGAACTTGATGATTGACATTTCTAAGTACTACTATAATTTAGTATCTTATATTATATTCTCAAGATAATACGTAGGCTTTTCATGTTAGATAATTTCTGTAGACTTCCTAACTATAGTAAGCATCCTTACTATGTAAATTCAATGAAGCTTTCACAAGCCGTTAGGCACGTCAAGAATTTACTTTTATTTATTATTATTCATTTAGATGAGTGAAGAGTCTAAACTGCTGACATTCTTTTGATGTCTCTTGCAATCTTTGTTGAACTTTTTTTATAAAATCAATAACATCAATAAATTTGTTTAAGGCCTGTCCAGATTAGATGCACTTATATATGTTTGAGTTAAAGTGGAATTAAACTAAATCCAGGCTTGCAATACGATAAATTAAATCAAGTACTTAAAAAGGTATGAGAAGCAGGGCCGGCATTATTCTACTAGCAAACGTTGCCCTAAATTTTAATATATCTAGGTCTTATCATCTTTAATCATTTAGAAAATTCGTAATTGGTAATTTCAGCTAATTGATGCTCTGTAGATCTTCTTAAATGATTTTTAATAAGTTTAAGTTTGGAGAAGTCTTTTCAGCCGCTGCTGTATTTACTGACAGTTAATGAAAGTTCATAGAACAATTGCTATGTCAGGTACGGCAGAAGAAAAAATGTTTTTCTTTAGTATGAAATTAGTAAAACTTTCAGTTTTAGGCCCCCACTAAAAGTAAATTTCGTTTTTAAATTTTTAATTAATTAATTGCATTCCCAACTCGATTATTTTTATCAACGAAATACATAAAACTGTATGAAAATAATTGGGAGCACTTACATATGGGTGTTACATAAATTCGGGACGCTACTTCAAGAAAAAACTTAAGGATATCAAGGAACATAATATTTAAATATATAGACGCTGACATGACCAAAAAAGAAATGAAATACAAAGCATGATAAGGAAACGGGCAGAAAGAGAAAAGGGAAAATAGACAAAGATGGGATACATGAAGTTAATTGTAGACGGAGAGGAGTTGCAATGAGACGAAGTCAAAAATAGACTTGTGGAAAACCCAAGAAAGGCGAAGTAGGGCAGCAAAAAACTAATTGCCGAAAATACGTAATCGGACGGAACTTTGAAAATTACTCTGGCGAGGAATAAGAAAAGATACAATATAACCAATGTTAGGGGAACTGATAAAATAGAAAAGAAAGCGAAGAGTATTAAAATTGGCACTTGGAACGTGAGGAGTATACAGGGAAAGGAAACAGATAGCACAGGAATTCGAAGGAGCAGAAATCGGAATAACGCAAATCAAAAAGAAAGAATCAAGCCAGCTGGAACCAAAAAACGGGCACTGAGGGGTAAATAAAAAACAATGGGCGCAAGCAGGGGTTGGAATACTAATACACCGGGACTATATCCGGTATGAGACATCTTGGAACTTGACATCTGAGCGAGTAATTTCAATGGAAGTGCATCTCGAGAACAGCAGAAAACTCACGACAATATTGTAGTATAGTGTCCCAGTGAAAACGAGAAGAAAGAGGTAAAGAAGAAATTCTGGGAGGACCAGCAGCAGGAATGTGATAAACCAATAACTTTTCAATAGTGGGGGACCTGAATGGAAGGGTTGGTAGTGATACAAGTGGAACGAGCGGATGTGCCTGGAAATTTGGAAAACAAACAAGGAACAGAAATGGTGAGCGTATTATTGAATTCTATATACTGAATGGACTAGTTGTAGCGAACACCTACTTTCGACATAAAGACATTCATAAATTTACGAGAGCAGCAATAAATAGAAACGAGAAATCTATTATAGACTTACTACGTATTAGTTCATCAATGCTGAGAAGCTGGATGTTAGAGCGAAGAGGAAACCAGAAATGGGATCAGGCCATTAAGGCAAAACCGATACAGGAAAGCAAACAGTATGAAATAGGTTGGGAATGGAATTCGTTAATACAAGAAGCTAGAAATTACAACAGCCCGGGGTGCAGCTAGACTACCAAAAAGAGTGTAATTTGGAATTCACAAGACTTAGAGAGATAAAGAGAGAATCAAATAGATATAGAAGCACTGTGGAATAATTTTAAGGAGACGATAATCAGAGTGGTTGGCAGGATATGTTAAAAGTCTAGTTACACAAATAAAAAAAAGTTAACGGCTTGGTGGAATGAAGTTATTAAAAGGTTAGGTGGAAGAAATACCTACACACCAATAGTAGGGGCGACTACGAAATACAAATCGAATAGAACAAAGCTAAAGAACACGGTCAAGGAGGTTAAGCAAAAGAGCTTGGAAGACTTCGGTAACAAAATGGAAAGCCAAGGACAAGGCAACTTCAAGTTATTATACAGAACTTTGAAAAACTTAGAAAAAGAAGACAACAATAGCAATACGCATAAGTTCAGCAGAAATAAAGAAAGAAAGATCTTAACAGGACCCGAAGAAATTAAGAAAAAATGGCGTCAATATTTTAGAAAGGCGCTGGAAGGGCGGGAGTACGCAGGCGGCATAAACACAGACGGGGAACCAAATGAGGAAGAAAACATTAAATATGAAGAAATCGTTTTGGCTCTCAAAAGACTAAAAAATGACGGATCAAACCGGAAATACTGAAATACACGGGGCCCGAGGAAACAGGGTACATATACCGATTAATTCAAATGGCTTGGAGGCGAAAACAGATACTTAGGGACTGGAAGCTAGCAGCAATTGTAGCGGTTCCAATAAAAAGAGAGAAAACGATATGTACCAATTATAGGGGTATCTCCCTGCTAAAGGTAACGTGTAAAATCTACGAATGAATTTTGAAAAATAGACTAAGGATACAAAAAGGCCAAAAAAATACAAGATAATCAAGCAAGTTTTCGGCAGGAAAAGATTATGCAGGACTGGATATTTAGTTTGAAACAAATTGAGGAGAAGGTCCTAATAGGAAAGCGGAAACTTCACAGCCTGGAGAAGGATTTCCATATGTTACCAAAAACGAGAATATGGAAATGTCTAGAAGAATATGGCGTTACTAAAGACCTACAGCAAGCAATCAGATACCTCTACAAAGATACAACAAACATATTGAGAACAGGAGTAGGAAAGACGGGAGAGTTTATTACACATAAGGAAGTTAGACAAGGAGGGATATTAAGCCCACTACTTTTCATTATGGTAATGGATAAAACAGCAAGAAATGTGAGTAAGGACAGCTTAGGTTATGGTCTAGGGATTCGTAACCTCCAACACGTATTTATCAAAGAATTCCTAGACCCAGATGATTTATTACGCCTAACACCAAGTAGCAGAGAAATACAAGAAACACTTTTAAGATGGAAAGAGTCCTTGAAAGAATACGGCATGAATATTAACCAGAATAAAATCAAAGTAATAGTAATAGCTAACACACAGGAAAGAGTGGATGTTAACGTAAATGGACAAAGACTGAAGCACACTAATATATTGAAGTACTTAGGAGCCATGTTTGATTGCAAAGGAGATATCGAAAATGATGTAAATAACAGACTGAAAAACGTAACTAGACTATTTAATGCGCTGAAGACAAGTTTCTTTCTGAAAAGAAAAGTAAATAAGAACAAAAAAGTAAAGATTTATAAAACGGTATTTATTCCAATGTTAATATATGGCACTGAGTCCTGGACTTTAAGTAATAAAATAAAATCTAAAATCCAAGTTGCGAAGATGAGAGTACTCAGATGCATAGAAGTAGTGTATAGAAGTGACAAAATAAGAAACGCGACTATTCGAGAGAGACAGTTACAGTGGTTCGATCATGTAGTGCGAATGACAAATGATAATAGGGTAAAAGTAATATGGGAAACTAATACGGACACGAAGAGACGCAGGAGTAGACCTAATAAAACAACGTGGAAGGACGCCGTCAGTAAACTAATAAGAGATAGATAGATGAACAAAAGAGCCTGGAGCCTTCGCTCTCCGGCGGTCGCCGATCGGACTAGTTCAGGTTTACAAATGCGTCGCGCACGGTAATTTACCCTCAGTCAGTTCTTCCTTACATCAGATAGTATTTCAAAAAAATTTCAAATTGAGCCGAGTTTCACTTGATTTGATCTATGTATAAAGACCCGAAGAATAAAAAACGTTTCCTAAAATATTATTTTTGCTTATTTGGGTTGCTTTCCCCTTAGATTAACGCTGGCTTTTTTTCAAATTTTTTCTGCTTCTATTTCCACTTTTTTTAAAAAAAAACTTTTCCCGCCACTCCTATGACGTCACAAGTCTTTGACGATATGACAACGCTGAAAACGGGAGTGCTGTCGGTAATACAGAAAGCGCTTAAAAGTTTGAATTTTATTATTGAGGTTATGCGGTATTATGTTATTATATATATTATATATTATATTTACAACGTTTTATACAAATACGCTAACCACTAAATCACAAAACAATAGTCAATAACAGACGTAAAAAATACAGATAATTATATTATCTTTGGTTGAAATCGACAAAGCGGAGAAACCCAACAACTAACGAATGACAGCAAAGACACAACAACGCGATTGCGACGTTGTCAGCTCTACTATTTGTACAGACCGTTTACCGACGAACTGTGACGTCACTAATAAAGAAAAATTATTTTATTTCCTTATAACTCTTTAGTTATCATATTTCGGAAAAAACTGTTAATGGATATTAACTATATATTCTGTCTAGAATGATAATATCTGTTTAGATTTCAATAAATCCATTTCAAGAAACGACCCCATTGCTATCCCCATGTGGCCGACAATAACATCATAACAAACCAGGACTGCATAGCATACAACATTCTCATAAAATCTAGAGAATTTTAAATTGTGACTGCTGATATTGGAAATATTTACGACACAAAACCTTCCTGAGCAAATTATTCTGCATTTATTAAGAGAGTATGCTTCCTCCGCTGCAATTCTTTCGTTACCCTTAGCAGATCTAGTTTCTTTGAGATCTTTATTCAGTGTACAAGACAGCCTTAACTGTCTTAGTTTTCATTTTTTTAACCTTGTTAGTTGCTACATCGAGAGTTCTTTGATTTATAGCTAATAATGTTTGCTAGTAACTGTATGAGCATGTCAGATCCATAGAAAGACAGAACATCCATACTTGCCCCTGAAGGTATCTAAAACAAGAATTTGTAATCCTGAAACGGTAACTTACCGTCAATACAAAATTAGGGTGCCTCATGACCAGTTTTAGGAGTCAGAGGCGGGCGGGTTCGACGGTATAGCTAGTAATCAACTTTAACTAAAAGAAAAGTAGAGAAAAGGTCATGTAAATAGGCAGCAACGACGGTAGATCAGTCCTTCTAGTTTAGGTTCCTCCATAAACCATCAGGTGGGACCTCGGTATACTTATAAATCGATAATTATCTTTGTTTGTTATGGAACTCGAGAACTCGAGAGCTCGAGAAAAAGACGCACTGTATACTAATAAAAAAATGCTTTATTAGAAGTTTTGACGGTAAGTACAACTTTTGATCTTACTCCCCTAACGTTTTGATAATAAATTTGCAGATGCATGTCTGGAATTATTGAATTATCCTGTTGTACAGAACGTGTAACATCTGACGAAGATGGCTGTAATTGCTATTCCAGAGGTGGAAGAACATCACGTTTTATTTTGGGTAGCTGCTTGTATACGTGACACTCATTATGATCCCACACCGCATGTTGCACGTCGATGTTTGTAGCTGATTTATTTTTGTTCTTGAAAAATACAGTTACAGCCGAGTTCTTTGAAGAACAATCTTTGAAAGCATACATAATGGACTTTTAAGAGCATGAAGCATTTGAAGCATATGAGTACGTCAGCAGCACCATAAACAGTATAAGAATCCAGTTCAATCAATATACGACCCGCCTTCATGATGTTTTGTTAGGTGATACCAAATACCGCTTGATAAACTTTGATTTCTTCTAAAGGTGTCTTCTGATAATACCAGAATCCCACAATTCGAATTCTAGGCGGTACAACCTTGACGTCATAACTGTTGGATAGACCCGTCTGCGTTAATCACTTGAATTTATTTACATTGTTTTGGCCCCGAAGGTTCAAAACCACTATTGTTTACGGACTTTACATTCTTGATGTGTGTATATTTGAAGAAATAGAAATTAAATTTTTTTAAATATCAGACTGATTCTTTGGTTTAACTATTATGGAAGCTTGGGGAGTAGCAAGTTGGCGGAAACAGGTTCAGAATTATGAATAACTGTATTTGCAGTTTTTTCAACGACAGTTTCCAGGAAGGTGCGTTTAAAAGTTCCAAAACTGTCTTTTGACTGTTCATTTAGGGAATAAACTACATCGTTTAACTTTTTATCTAGAGAAACATATTAAATCTGTCTAAATATACAGACTTACAGTTCAGATTATTAAAGTGATTATGCATTAACTTGTAAACGCCTGTCTCTTATGAATCCTGGAGTTATTCTTTCTTTATTGTCAGAAATTTGCTATATTAGGATGATAATGTGGCCGATAATCTTCTATGGGACCGTATCGTAACAATATAATTTAATTGAGACTGAATATTCTGATTGGATTTCACCTAAAAGTAGTTATAATTCTTATAAATATTACATTTTCTTCAGTAGCAAAAGGGACCACCTACAGGTTACGTGGAACCGTGATTTTTCTCTTGAAGGTTTGGCAAATTCAAGAAAAATCTGTATAAACTATACCCATTTATAATAAAAGTATCACTAGGTCTATGAGCTTACATGGATTCTAGCAGTATGAAGTATGTAATCCACAATATGCAGCTTCAATCTTACTTATCGGTTAATTAGTACAGGATAATAAAGGCAGAATTCAGTTAAATCGCAAAAAGACATTTATTTGTATATTAGAATACGAAGCGGTCTCTATTTTCCTAGTCATGACGGACATCGTAGAATCTCAAAACCTTCGCGTTTAGAATTCAAAACG